>JAADXW010000410.1:0-22857 GCA_023337975.1 Phytopythium ostracodes
CCCCCCCCCCCCCCCCCCCCCCCCCCCCCCCCCCCCCCCCCCCCCCCCCCCCCCCCCCCCCCCCCCCCCACGAGAAGGCTGGAGGCCTTCCGCTTGGAAGGCTAGAGGAGAAGTGAGTCGTGGAGGGAGTTGCGCCTACTTGGACGACGCGTGACCGTTATACCGATGACCTCGTGTGCCTTGCGTCCAAACATAGCTTGCTCGAAACGCGCCCGTTTCGATGAGGAGACCGAGTATGTCAACGCTCGGAGCATCTTGGTCGGGCCGAAACCACTCCAAGCGGTCCGTTGCCGTGCACAACCATCCACGCGTTTCGCCGACAGCGAAATCATCCAGAAATCATCCAGAAATCATCCAGAAATCATCCAGAAATCATCCAGCCGCCGCGCTGTTCTCAGCGTCGCCTGTATGGGGCTGACGTGTATGGTAGACATGGAAAGCGATTGGCCGCATCATGGCGGCCCGTTACAGCCACTTAGCCTTAAATGGTATCGCAGGGAGCAGACCCCGAGCGATCAGTGTAATCGTCGCCGTTTGGGTCCATCGTCGCAGCTCTAGGCGTGTAAACGGCTATTATAAGCTTAAGGCACGAGCCGCGTTTCCTTCAACGCGTAACTTCTATTGGTCGCTTTTAGCACGGGATCTCCTGGTGGCCGCACGTGGGGCAGCGCAGCGTCTCATTAAGCACGGGCACGATGCACTCGTCGTGGAACTGGTGACCGCAGCCGAGCACCGTCGTGTAGACCGACATGCGCGTCGCGCACGTCGGGCTGGCCGGCAGCTCCTCGTCCTGAGAGGACCCCGGGGGGCCGTAGCAAAGCTCGTGGGAGCAGACGCCGCAGCTCTCGGGGGCGCCACTGTCGCCGTCGCCGGGGTCGCCGTCCGATAGCGAGACCAGCGACGAGCGTCGGGGCGAGTCCATGAGCTCCATCGGGCTGTTGGACGCCGCCAGCCACCGCTCGTTCGAGTTGAAGGTCGCGCGCAGCTCCAAAATGTACGCGGGCAGTGCCTGCTCGCCGCCGAACGCGAACTCGGCGAAGACCTTGGCCACGCCCGTGGTGACCACGGCGCACGCGTGGTTCTTGCGGTCCAGCAGGAACGTCTGCAGCGTGTGCATGCACCGCTCGAGCGCCTCTCGTCGGCTGGCGACCGTGCGCGCGCTCGCGTTGCGCTGGAAGACGCTCTTCTTGGGGAAGTAGCTCTTGACGAACGAGTAGATCCATGGGCACTCGGCGCCGCAGAAGTGCCCGTGCTGCATGGCCGCGAGCAGCCGCCGGTAAAATTCCGTGTAGTCGTCCAGCGTCAGCGCCCGGCTCCAACTGGTCGGCAGGCTGGTCGGCGACGTCGGCGGCGACAGCGACAGCGACGGGCACGAGCACGGGCTCAGACTGGAGCAGTCGCACCGCCTGGGCGATTGCTGAGCGTGCAGCTCGTAGATGGGCTTGTTGCCGTGGTCGTGGACGTGCTCGACGCTCAGTGTCAGCCCTTGCAGCAGAGCGACGTACGTCGGCAGCGGTGGCAACGCCGTGGTGGTCGTCTGCGCGCGCTTGCGGCCGCGGCGGGAGGCTCCACGCGAGGACATTATCAGGTACAGTACAGTACTAGGTTGAGGGGCTCTTGGCAAATTGGGGAATGGCCAAGCGCCGTTGAAAGACTGATTAGAACGGACTGGAGACGGAGCAATACGCGAGCCACTGGACGCGTGGGACAGCGTCATCAAAGGCGGAAGAGACTGACTCGCGCGTGTGCGTCATGGCACCTGTGTGAACCCAATACAAACATCAAGTGCAGGGTTATCCAGAGCATCAAGCGGGTCCCATCATGTAGGACTTGCGCCGGGCGATTGGTCGAAAAAATCCACCGGACGCGCGGATGGATACGCCACCAACATTCTGGTATGTGTTATTGCGGGTTATATCACAATATTTTATAATACATTGAACGTTTCATGTTTCTATCATTAATGATACAATAGAGATTATGAGAGGTGATGCGACGCCACTGCGCAATCTGCCGGACACCATGGATTACCCCGCCCCATAATCCGACTGGCGGCGTCGACTGCGGCAGTCGGATACCCGGAACACGGCGCTTACGCTTGTAGCTGAGGTGTCAGTGGAGCGCGGCGCAATGGTATAGTACTGCAAGGCGTCGGGAGGGGAGGATTACGACTTGTGTGTGGCCAGGCGGAACTGTACCACCGCCAGGCCAGTTGCTCATTACAATCACCGCATTGCCAGGCGATCCAGCGTGTTACGGGGCTCAAGACGCACGAGCAGAGGAGTAATCACCAGTCGGAGATTCCCTGGATAATTATAGTGACGGCACGACACGGCAACCGAGCCCAAGCACCCACATTGAGTGCCGTTTACGGTCGTCCGCAGCCTCCGCCGCCCTGCAAAATGCACTGGATTCCCCTTCGCCAGCACCGACTGCTGTACTACAGTATAACATCTCGATGAGTCGTATACTGACTGACTGTGAACCTACTTCTTTGGTCCTATCCAGTCAGTCGATCACAGTCTCAAGATTCACGAGTCATGGACCCAGCAAGCAGGGGCGCTCTTCTCTATGCGTGTGTATTGAGCTTGGGTTTGAATAACGTTAACGATGGCTACAAAGTATCAAGGGGCCGGCTACTGACTGGCTGTGCTCCTACTCTTCCTAAACGGGGCGATGCCTACTTTTAGTGCGCGCCGGCGCCGCCCATGTGCACGAGGCGGCACACGTCGCAGTACTGCTCGGCCTCCTGGCCCTGCTCCTCGTCCGAGCTGTCGTCGTCGTCCTCCTCCTCTTCCTCCTCTTCCTCCTCAAACAGCGAGTCGCGCGTGCTGACGCTGCTGAGCTCCGACGAGGACGAGTCCGTGACCGACAGCTCGGCGTCCTTCATACCGCTGTGCAGGAACCGGTTAACCTCGTGCGCCACGTCGCCCACGAGGATGGCGCAGTTGTGGTTACCGCGGTTCAGCAGCGACGCCTGGACGGTCGCCAGGTACTTGACCAGCGTCTGCCGGCGCGTCTCGACCACCTTGGGGCAGTTGTTGCACATGAGCGACGCCTTGGGGAAGTAGTGCTTGACCACCTTGTACAGCCAGCGGCACTCGGCGCCGCACACGTGGCCGTGGCGCATCTTCTTGAGCAGCCGCTTCTGGAACGCGCGAAAGTCCTCGAACGTGCGCTCCATCGTCCACTTGGCGCCCTCCAGCTCCTTGTCCGGCTGGTAGACCACCGTGAGCTGGTACGTCGCCGTGCGGCCGAAGTTGGCCCCAAAGTCCGCTGACAGCGCCGTCATCTGCATGGAGACGTGCTCCAGCCACGCCACGGTGGACGGTAGGGGCGACAGCATCGCGCGCTTGCTGGAAAAGTTGGTCGTGGTCGCGCGGCACTCCTTGGGGCCCGACGACGCGACGGACGCGGTCGACATGGTCGCTTCAAGGTCGTGAAGGTGGTGGTAGGGTACGGTGGGGGTACGATTGGGTTTACTTGTTGAGTTCCGCGTTGGGTGACACTTGCAGGGTACGCGGCGGGTTCGGGAGTGGCAGCGACTTGAGGATCTGCGGATGGATGTGCGGACGGATAGAACGTCCGCAGACTGGTGGTTGATTGATTAGTGGCGCATAGAAGCGGCGACTAGGGCTTCTTCCGTTCTTCTTCCTCCTTTTTTTTCCTTCCTTCCTCCACCGCTCACGTCGTCGTCCTCAAGTGGCCCGATACTGGAAGCAAGTGCAGAGCGTAATTTACCGTAATCCGGACCGTATTTTGCGCTGCGTGGGCATCATCACGGCCGGACGATGCGCGCACATTTGCGAGGTTACGCCGGAACCGCACGTTTCGGGACGAAGTTACGCTCCGAGACGGATGGTCAGCGAGCGGTAAATTACAGAACAATCCGCAGAAAATTAGCGAGAACATACAAGTTCTGAAAAATTTCCGGAAAAATATATCTGATGACGATCGGACGGTCCGCTCATCCGCACAGATTGCGCTCGCTCCGCGCCGTACACACTGGGGACCAATCGCGCGCTGACAGGTTGAGGCGGCAGTGAAAGCCACAAACCGCAAATTTTGGCCCCTGAGTTACGTTAGGTATGAATATACGAGCGTCCTACTGTATAGTGTACTCAAGTAAATGTAAATTACGCGGTCAACAGCGCGGTTGACGCCATCGTCCGCGGCATTTGACGCCCGCGGTCATGCGACCGCGAAGGCGAAGCGATGCACGTGCTCACCATTCGCGCAACCGGGCCACTGGATTTCCTGGCGAGTTGGCGACGAGGAGCGCGTCCGCACCGGTCGAATGGTCCGCATCGTTGCCATGAACTGTATCTGGTACTTTAACACATTGTAGCACTGGTGAGAACGCACCAGACTTGCGGACAGACTCAGTGTATCAGGTCGGGTTACGTGTGCAATGTATCCCTTTGGTTCCACGACTTCTACTGTACAGTAGACGCCACGCACCGAGTGCACCACATCTCCGGCCGTCACCGGTCTCTCCGTCGGGCCCACAGGGACAACCGTGGGATTTCAACGCCACCGTTCGTGTCTAGAACAGTGGACCGACGCGCCACGTTGGTGGGTTACGCAGGGCCAAACTCACACAATTCGCTGACGAGACCCAATCGTTGCACCCAGCCATTAAATTCTGTACCGGTACTTTGGACGCAAAGAATTCGTTGGCCTTCTTCATCCGCTAACTGCGCTGGACAAAAGTCCAGCAGAAGCGGGCGCGATTTGCGTCTTCAACGTCGGACGCAGCATGTTCTGGATAAAACGAGGTCTACGAGTTTTATTCAGTTAAATGTGGGGAAAGGCTGACGCCCCCGCGTCATCACGGGGTTGAAGTCGGACGGTCGGTCAGTCGACTGGTCAGGTCGGTCGACTTGGTCGGACCGTCGTCGTGAGCTCCTGCCGACTTCGAGCATTTATATTGAGAATTGTATGTGAATAAGAGAATACGTGCGACCTGGGAATGGAGAGCGTTTGCTCATTTCTATCGCAATTCTCTAATTTCCAGGGCGCTGTTCTCGCCGCGGAGGAGCCCGCGAGGTCGACCGACATGCACGCGTCTCTTTCGCACCGGCCGCCCGTTTGCCAACGCGTCGTTAACGCGCCGGTTAGAAGCGTTTTAAGGCCGCAAGGATAAATGAACGATGTGATGGGTCTCTGGGAGTCGATCGCTTCCCGCTCGTGTTTATGTAATGGTAGTGGCTTGTGCCGGGGCTACTGCATGTGCGCCGTCCTACTTGCACGATCTCTTTCTGTCTACGCATGCGTCGTGCTAATAAATACATATTTTAGAGCCGCTCGTGGTGACCGCAGGTGGGGCAGCGCACGCCCTCGTCGAGGATGGCGAGCATGCAGGCGTCGTGGAACTGGTGGCCACAGCCGAAGGCCGTGGTCACGCACGTGGTGGCCTCGTCCTCCTCCACGTCCAGGCTCGAGTGGCACACCCCGCAGGTCTCGGCGAACGTAGCCAGGCGGAGAACCACGTTGCGTCCGCCGCAGTGTTCGTAGTCGCTGTCTTGGTCCTGGTCCTCCTCCTCCTCGCTCTCCTCCTCCTCCTCAGCCGACGTCTCGGAGAAGAAAGACCCGCGCGTGCTGCGCTCCGAGGACGATGACTCGAGCGCGTCCGTGCAGTTGGAGCTGCCGACGATGAAGGCCGAGAAGGCGCGGCTCACGTCCTTGAGCAGCACGGCGCACCCGTGGTTGCCGCGGTTCAGCAGCGACGCCTGCAGCGTGGTGAACACGCGCACGAGCGCCTGGCGCCTTGTCTCGACCTTGGCGGGCGTCGTGATGGAGAAGAAGGACGTCTTGGGAAAGTGATTCTTGACCACCGAGTAGAGCCACGCACACTCGGCGTGGCAGCTGTGTCCAATCTGCAACTTCTTGAGCAGCAGCTTCTGGAACGCTGCGTACTGGTCCAACGACCGCGTGACGGCCCACGAGCTCGCGTTGCGCGCCTGGTTCACCGCCGTGGGCACGTAGTGCACCGTCAGCTCGTACTCGACGGTGGCGCGGCGGCGCGCGTTGCGGCTCTGCGTCGCGCGGATCTCCAGCGTCACGTGCTCCAGCCACGCCACGGCCTCGGGCAGTGGCGGCACCGCAGTGGGCAGCGCGCGCTTCTTGCTCCCAGAACTGCGCGGAGTGGCGGCGCACGTAGCGGCGGCGCTGGGAACAGCGTGCGCGCCGACGTACACGTCGCTCTTGGTGGCCATCGAGATGGCGTCGCTTCGGGTATTCGTTGGTTGCTGGTGTTGTATGTTTGGGGAAATTTGACTTTAGCTTCCGGCGGCCAATTCTTATTTGGAGCCCAGTCTTGGGGGAATTTACGTGATTTGTTTAGCCTGATTTATGGCTTTTTTGACGATTTCGCGTTCCTGGTTTGTTAGTCGTTGCTCCTCTGCCACCCAGCAGTGGTAATCGCGTGTTTTTACCCAATCACCGTTCGATATTATTGATTTGAGCGAATCAGCAAGCGATGAGAAGATGTCATTTCTGCCCTAGCCCTAGGAATGGAGCAGCAAAGGACGCCACATGGCTGCGCTCTACGGACCCAGAAAATTCAGGGCAAGAGCGACAAACCAATCAGCGCGCAGCAAGTGGCACATGGGCTGATTAGAAATACATACAAATTCCAAGATTAAAGCGCGCGGTACGGTACAGTACCCACCAGAGCAACAACCGGCTGGGAATGAACCCATCTGGCTAGCAAACTGGGCCTTTCCAACGACCGACTGATCGATCAATCGATTGATCGAGGGCAGAGAACGGCGCGTCATCGCTATAGTTTACAGAATATAGTACAGTACTGTACGGTCCCTGCGCATTTTTTAGAGCAACAGTTCGTCGACTCGTTATCGTGAAATTTTGCTTCGCGCATTTTTCACTTTCAGAGCCGCGCGCACAAAACTTGTGACTTGTCTGCAAACCATCCGCAGAAAATGAGCGGTGCTTTAGCTTACCGTACTCCAGCAGATCGCATGATCCAAAGCGCTACGCAGCCGTAAATGAGAACGACTCGTTCAGAGCGGTCGTGCGGTTGTCGTCGGGCGCTGTGTTTGCGGCGCCCTGTATCCATCAAAATGTGAGATTTTGCCCGTCGAAATTTTGCTCTTTTTATCCTTTCGGAGTGTGAAATTTGGCAAGTGGCGTCAACGGAACTGTAGCCACCAACCGACACCAGCCAAGCAAGCAGCCAGCAACGACGCCGCGCTGTTGCTTGGTGCTTTTAGCGCCGACTACTTTACAAATTTTGCAATGAAAGTTTGTAAAAATGGCTGCATGCCGTCACCTGAAAAAAATGTTAAAGAGGGTAAAGAGGTTATTCAGCAACCGCTCTGGCGCATGCGCACGGCTGTGCGAGGACGAGTGTCGTGCAGCAGTGGCGCAACCTTCCGACCGTCGAGCGTCATGCTTGCTGCACTGGGATCGTTCTCGTGGACACGACGAGTCGCACGTGGGTTACTATACCTTTTATGTGACAGAGGCAGGCAATTACGGGTGTGCATGTGCATTGCAACACGACACTGGGTGTCGATGGCTGCGAAATCGCCCCATTACTCTTCCAGGTTGTGAGGTCGCGGCTGTGAAAATCCAACCGACACGCGGGCGTTCCTCCGGCGTCATCCACCTCTCCGAGCCGTAAGAGGATGACACGACACCGGCACCAGAGAGTCGCACAGAACAGAACAGTCGCCTACGAAAAGTGGTGGCCATCTTCAACTCGAGAATGAGTGCGGCACGTCTCCACATCTTGCGGTGGATTACTACATTCGCTGGCCATTGCCCACAACAGCGTCAAGATGACATTCGTGCCGCTATGGACACAACAGTAACTGCATGCAGCCATTAAACCGTGATGTATCGTGCCAATAGTGCGTTCCTGTGACGCAGCGATCCGCAAACATGTACGTCAGGGAATGCGTGCTCGTAGTCTGCTCAACTAATACGCCCTTGTCGACACGCACGCGAGAGAACAGTACGGTACTGTACAGGTCCAGAGTCTGGACTCCATCCCGACGTGCATTATGGCTCTGGACATGAAGAGTCACACGTCGTGTACTCGGTGCCAACGGCGATCCATAAGCCCGCAGTTCTTTCGTTACTGTACAGTACAGTACAGTACGTCCGTCCACGATTGCGTCCAAGCGTTCGCGCACACTCGGCGTGCCGTCGCTCGCCATCTTGCTTCTCCGCAGCTCCTCTCGCCGTTGTAAAATCGCGTGGTGAGAATCCACGGCGTCGTCGGTCCGACCGGCACCAGAGAACCGCAGAGGAGAAGAAGGAGGAGTTATGTTCATCTTCAACTCCACTATCAGAATGATTGCGGTACCGTCAACTACAGTAGATATGTAGTTCCAACGATAATTTGAGCATAGAAAAAGAAATTTTTGCTTTATTGGTGGGAGAGCTCCTCGAACCGATCGACATCTCTGTGTCGCCAAGCTTCGTAGCCTGTACAGTAGCTGCTTCGCATGCATCGCTCTCTACTGTACACGGGCCCATCGTGTCACTAATGGCCCGGGGCCCTTTGCACTCTTCAAGCGACACGAATGTCCGGTTGTACTGTAGTCATCCACTGCCCGTGAGCGCTGCCGCCGTGGTTGAAAGTGATAAAACCAGGTAACTTGAAGGATCACGCGCGATGTGGACGCTCCCAGGGAGCGGCCTCCTTCGCCCTGTGAGAACGGTCCGTACAGTACCGGTATCGCTATCCACAGGTCGGACAGAGCGACTTGACGCGCAACGCTTCCCGCGCATCACGTTCGATTTCCAGAATTCAAACGCGTTTTCAGTATGCCACACGGTAGGTGGGTCTCCGCCCTGGGTGACTGACAGGTGCCTGGTGTGAAATGCAAGTTGACGCTCTCCAACACCAAACTGTATACCCGGCATAGACAGCAACAAGGATCGTTGATGCTTGTCTGACCTCGCATCATGGCCCATCAATGACGCTCTAACAACGATGAATGCGGTTTTGGAGTCGAATCGAGGTTTGTTATGGTATTTGTTACTGCACCGCACTGCTCTGACATGCAACTATCTACACGTGTGGTGTCTTCTTCAGCACGCGGTGTCGTGGTCGTGCTCGCGGCCGCAACCGCAGAAGGAGCAGACCTTGGGCGACTCGACGGCGACGGGAGAAGCCTCTTCGTCCGAGGAGTCATCCGAGTCGAAGACCATCGAAAGCGAGGGCGAGGACACGGGCGTCAGCGAACGCTCGGAGGACGACGGCGTGGGCGCCAGGAGCTGCGACGAGATCTCGCACGTACCGCCCAGCACAAATTCGGCGAACTCCTTGCTGACCTCGTTGACGAACACGAAGCAGCGGTGGTTGCCGCGGTTGAGCAGCGACGCCTGGACGGTGGTGAGCACGCGCAGCATGGCCTTGCGGCGCGCCTCGACGCGGTCAGGGCAGCGCGTGCAGAAAAGTGAGGCCTTGGGGAAGTGGTTCTTGACCACGCCGTAGAGCCACTTGCACTCGGCGCTGCACGCGTGGCCCTTGCGCATGCTGCGCATCAGAAGCTTCTGGAACTGCACGTACTCGTCGAAAGACCGTCGCACCGTCCAGGCCGAGGTGGTCGGCGTCTTGGACGTGCTGCTGTTGTCGTAGCTCGCGTGCAGTTGGTACTGGATGGCCGCGCAGGCGCGGAACGGCGGCGGGGTCAGGGACGGCGCCGCGCTCACCGCCGTCATGTCGAGCGTCAGGCCCTCGAGCCACGCCACCGAGTCGGGCAGCGACGCCGACACCACGGGCAGGCGCCGCTTGCGGCCGCCACTGCTGGCGGTGGCGCTGCTGAAGGTCGAGCTGCGCGAGCTGTTGGTGCTCGCTATGGAGGCTGTCATTGCTGTGGGAAGTTGGTTTGGTGTAACTTGCTCACGTCCAATCGAGGAATGACTGGAGCCGTTGGTGGAGCCGGACGGACGGACGCGAAGAGGTACGGGACGTATAAACGGGGGGCGCCATCAACTGGTCGTCTCTCGTAATCACCGCGTCGTCATCGGTGGCGCGTCGACGGCCGTTCAACGTGCCAGTGATTACGTTGGAAGAGACTCGTCGGACAGGAGTGACGGTCGGACGTGGCACGCGCTTCTAGGGGAAGAAACATCCAATGAGTGATGGTAGCGACTGGTACAGATGTATTCACCAATTTTAATGTCAATATCAGCTATAACAGCATATTTAAAATATTCTAACGTTACAGTGCTCACAATAATTCGTTTGACACTAGAATAAAGAGGGTTGAATGTCGCATCGTGGCCGCGTCAACCTTGTCCGGTGGGTAATCAGCATGCGGCAAGCGGCGGGTTACGCGCAGCCAGTCGGATTATTCTCGATGCGTTGGCCCACGGTTCTCAGTGAAGGTTACAGTAGGTAATGATGGATGGGGCTGTCCAGGGCCAGTTGGTTTCGGCGCACTAGCGCCTCACGAATTCAGCGTGGACACAATGAGAGCGATCGGCCAACCTTCCGTGTTGCGGTACGCTCCCCATCCGCTGGCGCTATCTTGGCTGGGGCTCCCGCCTTGCTGTCTGTCAGAGTGTCCGCGACGTATGTCGAGTGTAATCGGGTCGTAGTACTGGATCCGCAGCAGCTTGCGGGTTATCGACGTTCCGCACAGCGTGTAATGCGTGGGTACATTTTCACTCGTGTCCTTTGGCCGCGCACTTCCCACTTCAGTGACTGTGCGTAATCTCGGAAAGGTAACCTTGCGTAAACCCGTAAACGTACGACGGGACTGTGTAAACGCGCGATCGCAATGTTGAAGCCGCGCCGCACCGACTTCTATGGATTCTCTCTTGGCATGGTGTGAACGCATCGCACCGAATGATGACGATGATTACCGCGGGACGAGCTCTTTGAGAGACACTTGGCGTACTCCAGGCTTCGCTGTTGGACAGACGCGTTTGCCGTTGAAGCGCCCGATGCGACAGAAGAGCACTGTACGGTGGCGACGCTCTGCCACACGCTGCGGATTGGCTCGAGAAGGCATACATCCTACTGCCACGCGCTAGTGTATTAGGTGCATGGTACAGTAGCCGATGGCCGTAATATCTGCATTGTGATTGTGGTCGCCAGTCCTACGATGCAGCACCTCAATTCACGCTTGAATATGACGAAGAACAAGAAGACTGGAGCTGTTCAATGGGATATGGATTATGGATGCACAAAGCGACGTTTTTAATTTTATAAATAAGATATGTGATTCTGATAGGTTACGTTCTTGATCTTTTCTCAAGCTACATGGAGCCATAAATACTAGTAATCACGCGACTCCGCCGTGCGTCTTACGCCTCCTGGTGGCCGCAAGTCGGGCACTTGGGGGCGATGCAGGCGATCGCGGGCGCCAGGCACGCGTCGTGGAACTGGTGGCCGCAGCTGAAGGCCGTGGTGACGCAGCACACCTGGCAGGTGGCGTTCTGCATCTCGACGCAGTCCAGGCTGTCGCGACAGATGCCGCACTCGCTATCGAACTCGTGCGCGCCGTCCAGCAGCAGCACGGGGCTGTCCTCCTCGTCGTTGGACGTGAGCGACGAGAGAGAGTCGCGGCGTTCGCTGGTGAATGACGCGTTGTCGCTCTTGCAGCCGCCAACCAGGAAGGCGTTGAACTCGCGGCTGACCTTGTTCAGCAGCACCGAGCATCCGTGGTTGCCGCGGTTTACCAGCGACGCCTGTAGAGTGGTGAGCACGCGAAGCAGCGCGCGCTGGCGCTCCAGCTTCTTGGCCTGCGAGGTGATGGGAAACAGCGACCGCTTGGGGAAGTGCTTCTTGACGACCGCATACAGCCAGGAGCACTCGGCGTGGCACACGTGGCCCATCTGCAGCGCGCGCAGCAGCCGCTTCTGGAACGCGCGGAAGTCGTCGAACGCGCGGTACAGCGTCCAGTTGGTCTCGTGCCTGTCGTCGCAGAAGCGCACGCCCAGCTCAAAGTCGCTGGCCGAGCGCGTGACCAGCTCGAGCGACACGTGCTTGAGCCACGCGACCTGTTCCGGCAGCGCCAGTGGCGCCGACCGCTTGCGGTAGTAGGAGCTTCGGGAGTGGAAGGAGGCCGGCAATGTCATAGCTTTATGGTGGGTACGTTGTGGAGAGGAACCGTCGGGTTTCGCTCGTCGTTGGGTATCAAGTCAACTTGCGTCTTTGGGGGCAAATTGAAGAATGAGGAGGAAGGATTGCGGAGGTCCTGGTGACTGGTGAATTACAGGCAGGAGGGGTACGCAAATCCATGGGTGATGGTTACGAGGTACGGGGTTACGATTATGGAGGGTGTAGGACAGCAACAAAATTCTGGAAAGCGGGACGTTGCGTTCTCAGCAGCCGTCATCGTTTTTCAACGCGGAACCAGTCGTTGAAGGTCGGACGTACTATATTCTGGCCAATCAGGAGTTGACAACGCGAGTTTAAGCGAATCACGAGGCATAGTTGATAAAATGGCGCAGACGCCAGCAAGTCGCACGCGGATTCGTCAGTTGCCAGGGTTATTTTGTGTAGGTCTCGCGATATTTTATAAATCGGTTGCCTAAAATGAGGTGTTAAACGGTTCTAAACGCGAGTATCAGGCGTCCGATGGCTTATTGTATTTTGCGGCGAGATTCACTCGTTTGGCATGCCTCCTGCAATTGCAACACTGCATAATGTCACCGTGACCAGGCGTGTTGATGCAGTGTTTTCGTCGATTTACGATGCAAATCTAGTCCGCTACCTTGTTGTCGCTTGCTTCAGATCGAGTGAATGTGTTGTGGACGTAAACTGGACTTGCCGTACGTATTAAATAACTGCGCCGCGCCGTCGACTCGTCAACGTCGACACGGCGTGGCGTCATGGAGTTGAAGCTCCAGTGACCGACGGCAAAGATACGCGGACCGTTTACCTGAAACTGGTGGATTGACGCTGCCCAGGCTATCGCTGCAGTAGTAAGCAGGGTGTAAGGGCGGAGCAATCTCCATGGCACCGCTCTCAATGCCGTCACGGTGCAGCGCTCTTCAACGCCGCCGCCAGTCATATTGCGGGGCGGAAAGAAACGCGGCCTCGCGGTCCTCCTCGAATGGAAAAGCCGACGCAATCGATCCAGTGGGAGGAATCTATCAAGAGTGAATCCCTTTTGACCAATAAAGAGGTGCAGGGGATCCGCCCGGGAGCGTGAGGCCAACCATGGCGCCATTCGGCATAGAAACGAAGTCCAAGGTCCACTCTGACAGTGTAATCAGCGCGGATGGGACACAGATCTCGCTCGCAGCAACACACTTTGGAATTGTATCCGCCCGGTAGCTTCTCGCGACCTAGCGATCGTCCTGTAAGAATTCACTAAACGCGAGCGTGGGATTTCCGTGACCCACCAGCATAGCCACGCGGCGACCGACTTGTTCACTGTATCGCGAGGGGGAACATGTCATAATAACCTATGGATTACGATATTTTAGCCAGAATGCGTTAACCAGTAGCGATTTAGCGTAAAACCGCGGCGGACGACCGCCCCAGGCGTCAACATTGACTCAACAACGGCGTGTTCGCGCGTGCGTGGCTTTACCGAATGTGTCACCCCCGCCTCACCAACACGAACGACGTGCTGGCTCGTGGGTTCACCGTGAAGACACCCACAACAGGCAGGCCACGCTGCCGTGTCGTGTTCTTCCCAAGCTTGTAGGTCCAGTACAGTATTTCGATGCTGAGAAGCCACCAGCGGCAAGTGATGATCACACAGTCGGATGATTGGAATGAGCAGCTCAACTTTGAGAAACCTGTAGGGTATCAACTACAGTATTTTGACACTGTTGCTCAAACGTTGAATATGGCACCAAATACACCTATAATACATCCTAAACGCGTCCAACTTAAGGTCCCATCGGTCGTTAACGGGTTTGCTCGCAGCCGCAGGCGACCACGGCGTGGTGGGTGGGCGTCGCGAGCGCGTAGTCGTCGCGGAACTGGTCGCGGTGCTGGCGGCGGCAGCAGCTCGAGCCGGCTGTGGTGGTCGACGACGCGGACGAGGATCCCCGGAGGTAGTAGTGGCGGAGGCCGTCGCACGTGGAGGAAGAATTGGACGAGCAGCTCGAGGAGGAGCGCTCGCGCAGGTTGTTCGCGTACTCGTCCTCCGTCTCCAACGCGTGAATGTTCTCCTCGGACGCGAACGAGACGAGCGAGGTGGACGACTGGTTCTTTGTGCTGAGCTTGGACGCTAGCGTCATAAGCGGCGCGGACGCGACGGTGACAAACCCGCTCTTGCTGGCACTGCCGCTACTGCTGCTGCTCTCGATGTCCGTGGGCGAGTCGCCGAGCAGAAAGGCTGCGAACTCCTGGCACACACTGTCACGCAGCACGGCGCAGCCGAGGTTTCCGCGGTTGACGAGGCTCGCGCGCACTGTGGTGATGACGCGCATGAGCGCCTTGCGCCGGTTCTCGACCTTGCACGCGGAGCAGAAGAGCGACTTCTTGGGAAAGTGGTGCTTGAGCACGTTGTACAGCCACGCGCACTCGGCGTGGCACGCGTGGCCGGGCCGCAGACTCGCAAGCAGCCGGTGTTGCAGCGCCACGTACTCGCTGAAGGACCGCTGCACGACCCACGACATGGCGTCGTCCGCATCGGAGGTCGGCGGCGCGTACGCGACAGTCAGGTCGTACAGCACGCGGCTGCGGCGGTGGTTGTGGTGCAGATGCAGGTGCAGCCGGTGCTTGTCGCTGCCGTAGTCACCGCCGTCCGCGCGGTTCACCTCCATGCCTAGCGTGACGTGATCCAGCCACGCCGCGTTGGCCGGCAGCGTCGCCGGCGCCGCCCGCTTCCGGGACGATGTCATCGCCGACTTGAAGCTGCCATGGTGCTCGTCGCTCAGGTCGATCATCCGTCTGTCTGTCTAATGTATTAGAACGCGTTCGATTCGATTCGACTGGTGGATGAAGCGGAGAACAGAGTGGTGGTGCTCCCTCGCCTGCCAATTCCAAAATGAACGGACGACCGGTGCAGCCGCACGCGCCCGGCGCCGTCGCTTGTCTAATTCTCCTGGCCGCGTGATTTGATTTACGTTTTGATTTCTATGGATTTCTTCCAGAGAGCGTTAGCGAGTAAGCAACGTGCGCTTGATTGTGCGCGGCGAAGGGAAATTATCCAATCAAATCGCTTGAAACGGCGCTCATAATAGCGCTTTTTTCTGGGTGAAGAAACCGTACAGTTTTCGCAAATATTTAGTGGGTTTCACTTGGAGAATGTATGGTGCGCAGCAGATGACCGCGAAAGTGAAGGTCAGTCGGTACGTAAAACAGTCCTGCTGTACAGTACAGTATTACGTTTTCGAGAACTCCGAAGCGGCGACCGGATTGACTGGCGGGGAGCTCGAATGTGACGAGCGCACGCGCCCCATGCTCGCCTCGAATCCACATGCACGCACACATCGCGTGTCATCCAAAGAAAAGCACCCGGACGCGTGCAATCCTGGACTTGCGGAGGCAAAAGATATCGTCATCAATCGACCGAACAGGTGGCCATCAAACCCATGTGCGCTGTGATTTAGATGAGCATTACGATGGATATGTCCAACAGCGAGGCGCATCATCCCGAGAAGGCCGGCTCGAAATGCTCTACCAGCGCTTGCGCATCGCTGCTGGGAGCCGCTCCAACACTCGTAACGTATCGTTGTTTACGAGTACCTGCATCCACAGCGCCAACGCTGGGATGGTAATGCGAGCGCTCGATGCTCGCGCTACATCCCGACCGATTTGCTCCGGCGGCGGCTTCAAGAGCGGAGTCAGGAGCCGGCGCAGGATTTATCAGTCGACAGTTTATGCAGCCTGTTGGGGAGCAGTCGTTCCACGCATCCACCTCTCCACTCACCGGTCGAATTAATACCGAGTTGGGATGCCACACAAACACACACACACACACACACACACACACACACACCAATCAAGAGCTCATTGTATTCTTTTCGCAAGAAAAACGCACGTCGCGGACGCAATAGGCTGCGAGCGTGCGCTAAATAACTCGGACGTCGTTTACACAGCCGGAGCGCGTTTTTTTCTGCTTGGGCGTTCGAGACTCCTCGTGCCTATGCACTGGAAGGGATGGAGACCAAAGCATGCACGATTCTAGACGATCTGGATTCCTTGTGATCCAAATCACACTCACAGATTCGCGTTTCGCCAGCGGAAGATGTGAACGGGGTGCCGACATGCACAAGTCGCCGGATTTGCACACCGACACCATTTCCCAAGTGATTGCGCCCTACTGACACACTTCGCAAGTTTAGAGGGCAGACCGGCGCGTCAATACAGGACGGAGGCAGCAGCTATTTCTGTACAGTACTTGAAAGGTACATAGCTGCCAAGTTGAAGTCGCTTGATGTGTGGTTCCGGCATACACTCGGCAGAGCTGTCGGTCGCAAACGCAATGTTGGCGAACTGCAAATCCTGGCGCACCCTCCGGTACAGTGGCCTCGAGTTATTGCGTGCACCTGCTCTGAAGTTCGTCACACATTTCACAGCGCGATCCAGCGGCGGTGTGCAAGAGGCGAATGTCCCCCTGACTTAGAGGAGGCCCGAGGCGGCCACAAAACAATCCATAAACTTCCACAAAGCAAATCACCGAGCCTTGCAGAGAGTGTCGACAATGAGCTACCGCGCTGACCGAAAGCAGTGGTGCAGTGCATCTATCCACTCTGCGAGTATCGCATTTCCGTTGATGGCGCATGCCGCCACGAGCCCCCGCCTTGCCGTCACGACCAGTATCATACTGGCAGAAAGAAGTACAGTACACCGCGCCGACCGCTTTCTATGCGCGTTGGACGCGTCTAACCTCTGTAAAACGTGCTCGAAAACGATCTCCAGCCATTGGAACAGTTCGCCGTTTGTCCGTCCATGTGACTGATCCGATCCGTTGGTTCTACCAACAGCGCTGTGACATCGCCGTTGCCCTGATTTAAGTTAATTCGCCGCATTGTACCGGTATAGTCGCCTATCGAATACAAGGTCGTAACCGTCAAGTGTAACCGGGTGAACCCGACCGTAACCCAGCGACAAAGCGCGACTAACCAGCGACATGCGCCGTCATCTGGGCGCGACCGTAAACGGTGCCTGCTTCATCAACTCGTATATATGTTTAAATTGATATTCCTGTTACTGAACGTTGTATGCTTAAAGACCTTCAATAACTCATAACGGACTTGCGCGTCCAACGTGGCTTGCGCGTCTCGGTGGGCGCTAGCTAATGGGTGTTGACGGGAGCTGCTCAAGGGTTCAGCTGTCGACGGGAGCTGTCGAGTGTTCAATCTAGCGGCCACGCGCTCCTGTCAATCGAATTTTGCAGTCCAACGGCCGCCCCATTTCCCCCCATTCCCAGTCACACCGGAAGCTCCTTTGTCTCCTTGTCCGTTTCCCAATACGACCCTGAGTCATGTCGAGCGGCGTGTCGGCGGGCAACGGCCGCGCGTACGTTCCGCTGAGTGTGGCGTGGCTGGACTCGCTGTCGCTCGAGTTCTCGGCCACCAAGCACCGGAGTCGCGGGCGAGACGTCCGGTACGTCATGACGGCGCACCACCGGCCGTCGGGTACCAAGTGGAGCGTCACGCGGTCATTCGACGCGTACCGCAAGTTGCAGCTCACGCTGCGCGACGCGCTGCAGTGCGGCCACAGCTGCCACGCGCAGTGTCCGTGGCTGTTCACGTTCGTGACGAGCTACTTCCCCAGGCCGAGCCTCTTCCGGTCGTCCTCGAGTGACCATGTTGTCAAGGCGAGGTGCGCGGCGCTCGCCAACTATATGGAGACGCTGCGCTCTGTGCTGCTCGCCAAGGAGAACCACGCGTGCACGGTGCTAGCCGGTCCTGTCGCGGATGAGTTCACAGAGTTCGTCTGTGCCAGCGCCCGCGACCAGCTCCCGCTCAAGCAGTGGGCGTTCGCCGCCATGCAGCGCTACGGACTGTCTATCGATTCGTCGGCGCCGATCTCGGACGAAGAGGACGGCGCCGTGTTCCTCAGCTCGCGGTCCAGGAAGCCGCTGCCCATTGAGCGCGCGCTAGCTGAGACCGTCAACGTGGACGAGGAGGACGGCGAGGAGCCTGGCGATCATGCAGCGGCTGTTGTCTGCAGAGTGTGCGACCGCGACATGTCCGACAACTACTACACCATGACGCTGGACTGCGGTCACGAGTTCCACGACGAGTGCGTCGTCGGGGAGCTCAACGAGCGCATGAACTGCCCCACGTGCGGCCAGGCCGTCTCCCAGTGAAGCCGCGGACAATGGAGAGCGTATCCATCGCGAGCAGGTCATCTACAATATTTATATCAATCGCTCTGCACCTCAATAGCGCGCTCACGAGTTGGTCAGGTCGCTCTTTCGTCACTCATGGAGCCATTTACTGTAAGCAGCGCTGCCCTCGCCTCTCCTTTCCGTGTTCATCAATGAAGTGGTGGTACGATGCACAGCACTGGGCGTCAGCAGCCAGTCTGCTGACGCCCGTACATTCTAACCGTGATCAACGCCTGACTCGTCCCACAGTACAGTAGCGGGTTCATTGACGAGGGGACGGAGGAGACCTCCTCGCGCGTGTTTCTCGTTCTTCACTCGCCGATTATCGATCGAGACTGCCGAGCGTTCGGCATGAGATGGCGTTCGCGTGGACTGCGACGGCCGTGACGCTGACGGTGGCGGGGCTCGTGCTCGTGCTGGTAATCATCATGGTCGGCCTGTTCCTGTGCTACCGCCGCTCGCGGGAGGAGGAAGAAGAGGAGGACACCTTTTCTCCAAGCTCAAGGTGCTTACCGGAGGCGCTCCTGGCGCAGACCTTGTGGTCGCCAGGGCGCAGTCGGGGCGATGGTCGAGAGGGACCTGGGCTTGACGACGACAGTCGTCCTCGGGGCACCGACGTGGCAAAGGGACGCGACAAGCCTCGGTCTACGCCTTGTGCCGGAACAGCTCATAGCGCGAAGCGTGTTGGCTCGAGAGTACGCCCAAGACCAGGACGTCGACAAGAGTCTGGGGACTCTGCAGGGCCGTAACACACGTGAAGATGGTGAAGCGTTCGTTGGCAAGGGCACACTCGCGCGATCCCGCGCCGCGCTCGAGGCTTCGAGAAGGGAGAGCTCGCCGTCACCGCAGCTGCAGCGCCTATGTGACTTTGCCATGCGATTTCTCCAAGACGACAACACTTTCTTCTCCGGCGGCCGCGCATCGTCCTCGGCGGGTGAGCGTTGCCTCCAGGAGATCGCGCGGCTCCAGACGATGGTGGCAACAGCCATCAGCGTCGACCGAGCGGTGGACGCAATTGGTGGCGATCAGACAGCCTGGCAGGAGGAGCTGGGGCGCGAGGTGTCACATCAGCTCGATCGGCTCTCACCGCTTCTGGAGCGGGCGGAACTTTCCAAAGATGACACGATCTGGGGTCTCAAAGACGCCCGGCAGCGCCTTCAAGCGGCGACGCTGCTGTTTTACGAGCTGCAGGAGCAAGACTACGGGGTGGCCAACCTGCTCCCAAACGTCTTCCCGCTCATTTGCAAGGCGCTTGCACTCGTGGCGAAGCGCGACGACGTCATTGTGCCGGTCTCTCAGCCGACCTGGTTCGACCCGTGCCTTTTTCTTCAATGAGTCAGTGACAGCTCCAAACGCAGTGCTTGACAGGTTGGATACACGGACGTCGGCGTCTCTTTTCTCGCTGGGAAGTCGAGCACCAGTGAGGAGGAGTGGATCCGCCTGGCCGAGCTCTGGAGCGAGCTGCATCACCCGAACGTGGTCGCACGCGAGGCTGCCTCGTATGTCGGCGTGCCGTTCTTCGTATATGCTCACGGGACGCTGCTCTCCGAGTTCATCAAGACGAGCAAGAGTCCTGCAACGGTTGATCATAACGATGATCTCACGTGGACGCGACTGCATGAGGCAGCGTTGGGGCTGCAGTACCTTCATTCTCGCGACGTCGACTTCCGCGTACTCACCGGTGAGAGTATCGTGGTTGTTGGGAAGTCCGGCGACGACGGAAAGCATGGACAAACAACGAGCGAGCGTGTCATCTGCAAGGTCAACTGCGACCGTATCGTGTCACTCCGCTGGCCGAATCTGCCAGACCAACACTCTGTCAACGACTGGAAGTGGCTCGCCCCGGAGCGGTTGGAAGGCGGATCTGCGTCGCTCGAGGCCGATGTGTTCTCGTTCGGCATATGCGTTCTCCAAGTGCTGACGGGTGAAGGGCCCTGGACCGGACCCGATACCACCGCAACCGATGCTGATGGCGCCGTTTCCGATTGCATCGACGGCTACCAACTCGACACCATCGACAAGAGCGACTCGGAGAAGTCACTGGTTGTCAAGCAGCATGCGCTACGCAGTGGCAAGCTGCCAGGAAGCATGTCGTCGCTCGACGAAGCCGTGGGCGACTTGGTTCGCAAGATGTGCGCTCGGAATCCTCAAGACCGAGTCTCCATGGCGTTCGTTGTTGCTCAACTACAGCGCTTCGCCGAGGTGGAAATATTCAGCACCAAGAACAAATTGCGCCCGTTGACTGAGGACATAACGACGTTACCAACTGTGGCCGTGGTCAGTCTCAAGCTGAGTGGCGGACTGTCGATTCAAGACACAATGGGAGCTGTACGACGGGCTTGCATCCACCCCAGCGACTGTGTCTGTGGTGACCCAGCTCGCATGCGTCGGAGCGTTCTGGAACGCGTCGATCACCTTATCGCCAGCATCGCGGCGCACTCGGACGGCTTTGTCACCACGGAGGTCGGCGCCCTACTCTTCGAACTCGTTTCCCGTCTCGTGGTCTCGTCGCGTCAAACTCCAAAGGCTCCTTCGCCGCCTCGTCAGCCTCGATGGCGATGTCCTGGTCTTTAAGCTCGTATGGCGTGTCGACGGCGATGAGGCGACAGACGTCTGATGTCTGCAAGTCGCTGCATCGGCAGCTCGACCGTATTCTGTCATCATTGGACGCGGTTCATCAACAAGACTCGGCACATTCCGACTGGCGAGCGCCGTGGGACTTAACTATGACGACGGACTCGGTTACCACTCAGGTGGAGATGAGCCAAGACCAGCAGGGTATTGATCAAGGCGCAGAAGAACAGCTTATCGTGCTCCAGTTTGAGCTCCAGCACCGCGCCGCGAGCTACGCTGAAGCCACGCTGGTTGAGATGCGCACCAAGATAGCCCGACTGGAGCAACGCATCGGCCCTCGACCGCTGCCGAGCTGGTTTCTCCCAGCATACGAGGCTGAGTTTGACGCTCTCGACGCGTTTGCTCAGGGCTCTTTTGGGTCGGTGCATCGCGGTCGATGGCTCGACACTAGCGCCGTCATCAAGAAGGTGTTCGCCTCAGGCAACGCCATGGATGCGGACGATACCGCCGACCACGAGGTGTTTGTGCGCGAGGCCGACATCTGGAGCTCGCTCAAGCGTGAAAACGTCGTGCGGTTCTACGACACGTGCCATCTACGCGTCCAGCGGTTCTTCGTGTGCGAGTTCGCGCCGATCGGAACGCCCGACTCGTATCTTCGCAGTCATCGAAAGCTTCGGCATGACAACCAGAGCCTCAGCAATGCTGAACCCAAGCCGATGAACGTGTGGCGGCTGCTCTACAGTGTCGGCTGCGGGCTCAAGTTCCTCCACCAGCGCGGCATCGCCCACGGCGACCTCAAATACAACAACGTGCTGATCGGACACGATGAGACGCCCAAGCTGACGGAGATTGGTTTGAGTGAGGCGGGCAAGGACAGTCGATTATCCATCCGAGACAGTGATGAAGTTGCTGGTGCGATCATGCTGACAAGCCGACTGGGGCGGTGGGCGCGTACCGCTGGAAGGCGCCCGAGGTGCTCCGTGGCGACGTCAGCACGTCGTGTGAAGCCGACGTGTTCTCATTCGGCATGGTGATTGTGGAGGCTGTGGCAGGGAACGTGCCGTGGGGACGAGACCTTCCGGACGCGGCCGTCAAGTACCACGCCATGAACGGCCAGCTGCCGCTTCGCCCTCGTCGCCTCACTCGCGGTGGGTTGATGCGTTGATCGGTCGGCTTGACGATGGCGACGATGAAGTGGATGGTGGCGACGAGTTCGCGGACGACGAGTGGGAGTTGGTGCTGGCAATGTGCCGCTTGGATCCGTCGACTCGACTGCCACTGCGCGAGGCCGTGCCTCGCATCCTCCAGTTCTCGTTGCGGCGGTGAACCAGTTTGGTCGCTTGCTTGTGTGGATCAAGCCAAGGTGTTGGTGTTGACTAGGGTTATCCTCGTCAACACCATCCTGGTGTGGAGGAATGAAACCTTGGGCGTTGACGAGCTTATCGGAGACCCAGCAGCTCGGGGAAAAGGAAAGTCTGCATGTTTGTCCACCGCATTGCGATGAGCACAGCCAATTAGCCAGCGTTTGATTCTCGGGTTGGCGGTGGTGGCAATCAGCTACAACGAGAACACTCAACATCATATATGTCCCATCTATTATACCTCACAGTTTTGTAGGCTCATAGCTGTGTATTTCATTACACAATTTACAAGATTCGACTAATAAGTAAAGGTTATACTGGATTTGTGACGTCACGGCATGCTTGTCGCGTCGACCGATCACAAGGGATGGGCTCGGTCCCACCCTCCTTCACGGCATCAACTGGTTACAGTTGCCTGCCTGCTCCACATCAAGCCCTGAACAGTAGAGAACCTCTCTCGTCTCGCTCGAGCCTCCAGTCTCGCTCTTTCACTTCTCAACCTCGCAGTCGACGCAACAATGTAGTCTCCGTTCGTCCCAGTCCCAAGTATGGCCGCCGCCCCCGCTCCGTACCGCTCCTACATTGAGCCTAACGCCGACGCCGAGTTCCCGGCCGAAGCTGGCCGCTACCACCTCTATGTCACGTACTCGTGCCCGTTCGCGTGCCGCGCGCTGGCCGCTCGCAACCTC
>JAADXW010000411.1:0-22763 GCA_023337975.1 Phytopythium ostracodes
CGAGAGGTCAAATCTCAACAATCTAAAATCACAGCGGGCCCTGGCATACAGAGGGATATCGTATCACTCCAAAAGAAGCAAGCACCACCACCACCGAGTCGACTAAACTCTCGATTAAACCACCACTTCCGCGACCTGTACCACGTCCTGCGTCATCGCCTTCTTCGCTGCTGGTCCCGCTTCCTTAGAACTACCCCCTGTCGCCTTCTTCTTCGAGGCCTTTTGTGGAGGCGCAGCGAGCTCCACGAGTGCCTCACGCGCCAGCAAACGCCCTCCGACGGTTGCTGTCTTCCGCACACGCTGACGAGGAGCTGGAAGTGTCAGCACCTCTTCCTGGACGACGGGCTTCATTTGGAGCCAGGATGCCACGGACGTATCGGCCGGCGCACCATTGCGGAGAAAGACGTCGACACACTTGTCCATGCGGGGCTTCGGCAGCGGAAACAGCCCGCACCCCGCGAATCCCGACTTGATGTTGTCTTCTAAATTGCTCGTCTCCCACGTCGTGCACGCCATCTTGATCGCCTGGGACTTGTTGACTGAGTGGTGCCCAGTGTCACCTATGTAAATCTCCGTAAGGCGCCGAAAGCGGGCCTTGAACGACGCGAAGACCACCACACTGAGGGGCTGGAGCAGGTGGGTCGCATTCGCCGGTAGCAGGACCAAAAGGACGCCGAGCCGCTGAGCTTCGACGACGACATCAAGCGAGGCACAGCCGTCGAGCACCAGAAGAAGCGGATGCTGGACCTCTGCAGGCACGCTCCGAGCGAAGAAGTCGAGCTACCGGACAAACAGGGCGGTGTTCATGAACCCGGAGCTGGTTGTCGTCACGGCTGCCACGGGGATCTCGCACTCGTCGAGCACTTCGAGCCGAACTCTGATGCCAGGCAGGATGAAGAGCGGGGGGACCATGACGCTTGCCGCACTGCCGCAGGCCACAACGGTGAGGTGGAAATCCACCGCGAGATCTTGGTGCCAGACGTTCTTGGAGCTGCGGACCGCGACGACCCAGCGAGACCCCTTGCTGGTCTGGAACGCAGCCTCGTCCATGTTGAAGACCCGCGTTGCGTCCATCTTGTTCTCCACCACCACCTTGAGCAGCGTGTCAAAGAGCTGCCTAGTGTCGTCGCGGGTCACGCTGTTGCGGGCCTTGTTGTCGTAGCTAACAGCGCGAGCTGACTCCCCGCTAATTACGGGCCCGACGGCGGCGTTCAGAGCTTCGTTCGTGTAGAGCGGGCGGCTAGATGGCATGGCGGCTTCTTGGTTGTGGTGAAAGTGGAAATAGCTGGCTGGTAGTGAGCAATTGGCCATACGCTGGGGTGTGGCGAATGTACTTGTTCAGTGGCTGCCAACCTTTGTGCGATTTTAACCAATCAGAAGATTGTAAAATTTTATTGAGATTTAATTGGCTTAAACTCAATGTGCAGCAAACTGGTCGAGTGCATGAAACTGGCAAAGTCTCTTACAAGAAGAAGGACGAACGTGTGACATGTGGAAGAGCACAAGTGTAGCCATTTTTAGCCCCGCTAGCTTTGGCGCAGCGTTAATCCGTTTGCGCCACGATGTTTACAACAAAGGCTCCCTGTGCTTGAGTGCGCGTTGGTCTCATCGCGGAGGCGAGCGCCGCTACTGTACACGCTGCCGGGCAGCCTGCTTGGCACCTACCGACCGACGGCGGGCGTGGAGCACGCGCGGGCACTGAGTGAATGAAACAGCGCGACGCCGGCGGACTCCCACGACGACCACGCTGTTGAGTACGTCGCTAAGCATCAGAGTATCCATAACGTGACGTGTTGTCAACCGCGATGGCGGGGAGGCCGCGGCGGCCGCGGCAGGACCGGTTCGAGGCCATGACGGCGTCCATCATGGAGCGCATCACGTTCCGCTCGGGGCGCGACGGTAAGTCGCCCAAGGTCGCGCCGTCGTCCAAGGTGTACATCAGCACGCGCTTCGACGCGATCGGCAAGAGCCAGAAGTCGGGCAAGAGCACGCGAAGCCACCACAGCTCCAAGACGGGCGGAAGGCAGCTCGACGTTCCGGATGATCTTGGTGACCCTGGCGAGCTGTCTTGTGCGTTCAGCGACGTAACGGATGAGCAGGCGTCCAATGCAGCAGGTACCCGGCCTCAACCATCGCTGCGGCATATCAGCACGAGGCGGCCTCGGTTCATGTCTGTCGACCGCGAGCACAGCAAGAAGGCGGCTGCCGCTGTCGACAAGGCAGAGCACAGTGACATTCTGTCTAACTTTGAGTACGGCAGCGCCGAGAAGCGGCGCAACGCCGGCGACTCGGATCCAGGCGACGACGAAGAAGACGATGCCGAAAGTCAGTCTTTTGTGCGGCCAGCCATGTCGGACGGCGAGGACGAGGTGGCCTACTTCGCTAGCAGCTCGGGCCTGTCCGAGTTCAAGGTGCGAAGGAGGTACACGCTGCACCCGCACGGGCGGTTCCGCGCCTTCTGGGATGTGCTCCAGATCCTCCTCATGACGTGTAGGCTCTTTTGCTGGTCAGACTTGAAGCTTGATGTTGCGGATACGCGTCTGAAAAGGCTGACCATGCGTCTGTGGATGTGGCAGGGATCCTCGTCACCGTTCCGTTTGAGCTCTGCTTCTCGGAAATCAGCGTCATCTCGCGCCGAGACATCCTGCAATCCGATCTGTTCGTGGACGCCATGTTCGCCATCGACGTCCTGCTCAAGTATGTCATTCATGCGCTGTCTGTGGATAGGAGAGAGCGGCTAATAATGGTTGACCTGTCTTGCTAGCTTCAACACTGGCGTCGAGCGCGACGGCAAGCTGCATTTCTCGCTCTCTTCCATCTTCCGGCACTACACGCGCAACTACTTCCTCCAGGACCTCATCTGGACGTTCCCGTTCTACGCCCTGTTCGAGAACGAGGACCCGTCTGTCTACTTGGCACATGGATCGACATCGTCGCGCTTGTTCCGCTTCGCGGTCGCGCACCCGTGGCTCTACCCCTTCTCGAGATGCGTCCGACTGCTGCGAGTGGTGGGGATCCCACGCATCCAGCGCCGGCTCGAGTACTCGCTGCTCATCTCGTCCAAGGTCAGCAGCCTCGGGAGCTTCCTCTTCGCCGTGCTGGCGCTCTCGCACGTGTTCAGCTGCGTGTTCGCGTACCTGGCCTTCAGCGACGAGGACCAGCTCGCACTCGCGCTCGACTCGCGCGTGCTGCAGGACACACGGCTCGGTACCAAGTACATGGCGGCCTTCTACTGGTCCATCATGACCATGACTACCGTCGGATATGGCGACAGTACGTGCTGTGAAGCGTAAACCTGTTGACTGAGTGCCGCTCTGACAGTTGCGTATGCCTTCTCGCTGTGTTGTATGCCGACTGTAGTCACTGTCAAGACGAACCTCGGCCGCCTCTTCTCGCTGTGCGCCATGGCGGTCGGCGCGGGTGTGTTTGCGTACGGTATCACCAACGTCGTGTCCTTGTTCCAGCAGCTCTACATTCGGGAGACGGAGGACCGGCAAAAGATGGACCAGGTCAACGTCTTCATGCAGCACCGGGGGTTCCCCCGCAAGCTGCGCGACGAAGTGCGCGCCAACATCTTCAACTGGCGCAAGGTGAACCGCGAGAACAAGGAGCACGACCGCGAGATCTTCACGCAGATGGCGCGCCCGATCCGCGCCAAGGTGGCGGACCTCTTCTGCGAGCAGTCCATGCCGCACCGCATGCCGTTCCTGGTCGGGTGCGACGCCGAGTTCGTGCACGACCTGTACCTTGCGATGCAGATCAAACTCTACCTCCCGGGCGAAGATATCATCCGGCAAGGGGAGTACGGCCCCGAGATGTACTTCCTGTTTGTCGGCCACGCGCAAGCTCTGCTTGGGCTGACGCCGGTGGCGACGTTCGGCCCCAACACGTGCTTTGGCGAGTTCAGCATCGTGAACCCGCGGAAGGCGCGGCTCGCGACCATCCAGGCGCTGGACTTCTGCGAGACCCACTGCGTGGACCGCCAGACCATCCTATCCACGTTGATGCGGCACCCAAACGTGATGCGGTCTGTCCACCAGCTTGTGATGCTGCGGTCGAGGAAGGCGCTAAACCTTCTCTACGAGAACGGGGGCAAGTCGCGCACGCTGCTGCAAGGCTTGGCGGTCATGTGGCGCACCGAAGGGATCCAAGGAGTGCTGCCTCTTGGTGCGTCCATTGATACGCTGCCTGTTCTGCAAGAGTTCCTGCTGCTACCGACACTCGCTGGTGCACCCGGTACGCTTCCGACTGGCCGGAGGCCATCAGTGTCTGGCTTGGGAGCGACAGCGACGCGATCTTCTGTCGCGAGCTACACGTTAACGATCGATCCACAGGCTGCAGCAGCTGTGGCGCCTCCCTCAGCAAGCCAGCGACACCGGTCCTCAGTGAAAGCGGACGAGAGCGCCCGCTCTCCACACGGCAATGCGGGACAATTGCGATCAGCGAGGCACCGGCCGTCCATTAGCTCGGCAGACCACGCTCGCATCAATGCGACATTAGCATCTGCCCATGCCGACCTGAGTACTGGAACGAGATTCGGACTTACCCAAGCCAGCTCCAGCGACGTAAAGCCGCTCTTGGTTGCTTCGAGCAATGGTGACGATCGCGAAAAGGTGATTCGCAAGATCCGATCGTTCGACCCGGCCGCCCTCCCGCCTCCGAAGCGTCTCACAAAGCGCCGGTCCAACCCTGCCGGGCACGCTCTCGCGGCACCGGCCAGTTCCCCGTCGACTTCGCTACCTGCCACCAAGAGTGAGGAGCCCAGTCCGAGGGAGTACGGCGCCATTCTCACGCAGCTGCAAGAGCTTGGGCGGCAACAGAGTGCGCTGGACGAACGCGTGGCGGAGATCCTATCGCTCATCTCGCCCAATTATCGTGTTCAAGACCGATTCAGCGAGCAGCATCGACTTCACACGACGTTGCCGCCGCTCGTGCGGGATCGCTCCCAGTACTTTGACATGAAGTTGTACAACAAAGCAAGCGTAGAGGACTGGCACCATTAGTCGCCCAGCAATACATGAATCGTAAGACTCTTCCACGTCGTTCAAACCCTCCATCGCAGAGAATGGATGTCACGTTTGGCTCTAGCTATACACGTGCAGTCTGTCCTTCATGTCACTCGAATAGCCCAGGGATTGACTCTTCCTGGGAGACCTCGCCACCAACGAGCCGCACGATCCACTTCTGGACGGACTCCATCTCCAGCTTGGCGTTCGCTGTCGGTAGCACTGAGATCTTCTTGCCCTTGAAGCTGAGAGCGACGACAAACGCTGCACGAACAGTAACAGACCCGCGGTGTCAGCGCTAATTGTGATGCACGCTCTCATCGTTCAAGTGTATCACGATCACTGGAAAAACACCTACAATTGGCGGACACCTTGAGCTGCGACTGCCACCGCTTCGCTTGCGGAGGCGGAAGCGCGTCGAGGTCCAGCCAGCAGAACGTCAGGGGGTCGTGCCGGAACTCGACAGCCAGCTTTTCTATCATCGCGAATTGCTCTGAGGATAATTAGTTGAGGCCACGACAGCACGAGCAAGCCAATGTGAGCCATCCTGAACGAGCGATCCGGCGGACGTGGCCAGCAACAGCACCGTGCCTCACCTCGAACGCTGCATCCGTATCGATACTCGTCAGGAAAGAAGAGGAGCGTCCGTCGCCCGCGAGCGGTGAGGTAGACTGGTTTGAACGCAAAGATCGACGGCGAGTAGACCTTGGCGAGCTGCTCCAGCGGGCTTGGGCGGGGCGTGGCCTACACAGTCGCATCCATCACAACCAAAATCAGACTCGAATACAGCCACAGCATAATTCATGGTACGAGCTCGAGGTCTTGGGCTTGTGTACCTGCTCGCGCGGACGCTTCGCGTTTGGTTGTGTGCCTGGCTGTCTTTGAGCGCCGGAGTCACTGCCATTGCCGGTGGACTTAAGAAGCGTCGGCAGGATCGACAAGACGCCGGCGGCCACCGCGACAATCACAAAGGCGTAGAACAGCGGCGAGCCGTCCATGTCGTTCGGGTACTGTTGGTGCTGGTAGTTATACTACAGAAGTGCGGCGATGAACCAACACGAGTGATGCGTCACTACCTCTGAACCTGATACCAAGTGCAACAAGACGAGAGCGACTCACGTTGCGGCCATTGTAGCCGTAGAACTGCTGCTGCTGCCGGCGGTAGAACTCCTGCTGGCGCTGGCGCGCGAAATCCTGCTCGCGCGTGGACGCCCCGCCGCTCTTGCTGTCCACGAGCCGCTCGTACGCCGACCCGATGCGCATGAACTCCTTCTCCGCGCCCGGGTTCCCAGGGTTCTGTCGGCGGCATCAGCACCAGCAGCAAGAGACAAACGCGTTAAGAATGCCAGTGATGCTCTTGCAGCCGCTTTGGCGTCGCTGGCAGATTAGAAGCAGCCCGCTGTTGCGAAGCCTTGCACCTTGTCGGGGTGCCACTTGAGCGCCAGCTCGCGATACGCGCGCTTGATCTCGCTCTCGGAGGCCGACCGCTTTACGCCCAGCACCTTGTACGGGTCCTCATGGAAGCCCTGGGTGCTGCTGAATGCGAGCACAAGCAGCAGCGCGAGCGCCAAGACGCGGCGGCATTTCCCACCGCCGCTCGCCATCTCCCTCGCCCGTTTTACCCAGAGACTGACTGTGTCAGAGTCGGTGACGCAACCGCTTCTGGATATTGATTCTGACAGGTTCGCGTCTCATTTTGCACCGCTCAAAAGAAACGCTTTTAAGCAAATTATGAAATGTTACAGGAATGGTTGAGAGATTTTTTTGGCGCGATAAGACTCCTTTTGAACGTTCAAGCGACTGCTGGAAGTGCCAACGATGGAGATGGCGACGGACGCGGCGAGCGACGCAAGCTGCTCCAGCGTCGACCAATTCCTGCGGGACAACAGCTTCAGCATCGGCGAGGGCGCGGGCGACTTCTCGGCCGCGGAGCTGGACGAGGGGGAGCTCACCGCGAGCGACAGCGGCGCTCCGGGCGCGGCTCATGACGAGGACGACGGCGATGTAGTCGCGCTGGCGAGCGTAGAGGGCAGCGACTCGCGCGCTAAGGAACTGGACAAGGCGGTGAGCGAGAGTGGAGCTCGCCATGACCCCGAGCGCCGGGGGCTCAGCAGCGAGAGCAGCAGCGGGAGCGGCAGCTTGGCGTCGTCGGCGCTGCATGCGTCGGGCGTGTCGTTGAGCGGCCTGAGCGCCTCGCGCGACGACTCGTCGGCATCGACGCCGCCGCGGTTTGTACTGCTGGGCGACGACGACCTGATGCTCGTTGATAGGCATCACACGATGGGGCGGCACGGTCCAAGCGAGGCGGGGAGCTCCACGGGCGAGCGAGACGCGTCACAGCCGAGAGCGACGGCGCACCCACAACAGGCTCCACCTCCTCATAGTGAGCCGGAATACGTCCAAGTGACCGACGTTCATGAAGTGGACGACTCTCTGGACCGGTCCATGCTGCTCGGGCGGTCAGTCCTGTCGGGGTCGAGCTCGGCGTCGTTCCTGGAACCAAGCAGCTTGGACAGCGCCCACGAGTTCGACCTCCACGTCGCCCAAACGCCAAGTAATCGGAGTGAACAGCGAGAGTCGGCGGATCTGGACACCACCTCGGAGTTCGGCGCGGTCACGTCGACGCCGACGACTCCGGAAGGCAGACTTCCGTCGATCTACCAGATGACTCCGCAGGCGGACCGCGTGTCAGTGTCTTCTTCGTCGCTCTCGTCGGTCGCTGGTCGGTCTGAGGACTTGGAGCTGAGCCATGCATTGGGCGTCGAGACTCCGACCCCAGCGCCAACTCGAACGGAGAACGCCGGCGCTTCGGACACGAATAAACTGGGAAGCGACCGACAAAGCGAGCCGACGAGCTCACGCCAAAGTGCCACCCTCCGCGACCGTAACATGGACGACCAAGGCGAGCGACGTCCACCTCGGCTACAGCGCGCGCTGTTTTCATCCGGCGTCCAGTCGAGCCAGTCGGACGATGCCCACGCCGACGCCCACGACCACTGGGGTCAGTATCTCAGCGCGAGCGCGCAACAGCTCTCACCAAATACTTCCAGCGGAATCAGCGGCGTCAGCGGATTTGCAGCGACGAACGAACTGCCGCCGGCGACGCCGCTGCGTCATGATAGCAAGCGCGAAGGCGAGTGGCGTGGACTGAACGACCTGCTGCGGAAAAACGGACTGCCTGTGATCCGTTTCCGCGATGGCGGCGGGTCGGTGGAACCCAGCATTCCCGATGCGGACTCGCTGTTTGAGCTCATCCAGGACTTTGTCGTCCAACTCGACCGCAAAAACGAGGTACGCTCTTTCGTCTGCACTTGGGTTTGTGGGCTCTCGTGCGCTCCAATCGTTCGAGCTGACGTTGATGGTCTTGGTGCAGATCATTCAAGACTTGGTGCTCGAGTCGAAGCGGAACTCTCGCGTTCAAAGCAAGACCGAGGGAACATTGGCGTCCGTCGAGAAAAAGTCGCAAGAGGTGCAGAGCGCGCTCGATTCGGCGCGCGCCGAGATATCGCGCCTCAAGGTGCGCCATTCATTTATAATGCTGGTCTCGAATGGCAACGCTGCTCACTGAATATCTGTGTACCCGATTATAAATCAACAGAAGAAGCTGAAGGAGGGGGCTGAGCGTTCGGAGCTGCAGACCAAGAAGCTCAAGGCTGCGTGTGTTCGACTGCAGCAGCAGATCAAAGTGAGCGAGCACCGCGTCAAGGCAAAGGAGGTACTGGTGGAGCGCATGCAGCAGAAACTACAGCAGCAGGTGGACAAGGAGAACTTGGCCAAGACGCGAGAGCGGCAAGTGTTCCGTCAGCTTCAAGACCGCGACCCGCGTCGAGCGAACGCCCGCGACAATCAGTCGCTCGAAACGATCCGCATCTTCGAGTCGCAGCGCGAGCAGTTGCAAGAAGAGATCGATCTTCTCAAGACGCAGGTCGCGTCACTGAACGCTGAGCTTCGTGATAAGGAGAACTACATTTCACGCAAGGCGGCTTCCGAGAGCGCTACTCCGGTATGGGAAGAGTACGACGCCAGGGCTTCAGTGTCTGACACTCAGAGTCGGCGGTTGGAATCTTCAGTTCGAGCGAGAAGAGCGCGTCCTGGACCGCTATCGGTTGCGTCCGATGAGATGATTTTCGAGCAACTGGAGACTGCCAGACGCGAGCAAGAGCTTGTCGCCGCGAAGTTGCGGCATCGTGAGGCCGCGATGATCAAGAAGGTTACAATGATCGAGCAGGACCTCGTCACTGCTCGGGAGACGATCGCTGAGCTCAAGGAGGAGAATGCCAACCTGGTCTTGGAAGCGGACTCGAGACCCAGCATCCGTGACTACCGACTCTGCCAACGACGGCTTCACCAACTGGAGCGCCAGCTTGCAGACAGCAAGCTCGCGTTGGAGGAAGCGCACGACCTGAACGATCTCCGGAAATACATGAGCACCCAAGAGCTCGTGGAGCGCGATCGACTGAACCACCGGCTTCAGCTTAATCGGCTGAGCGCGCTACCTCGTGAGACCGCGTTGGAGATCGTGCAAGAGGTCTGCCGCATCCTTCATCTGACCGACATCACGCTGATCGCGCCGAGTCTGCAGAAGCTGTGCAACGTCGTCGTCGCCGTGCCGCGTATGGAGAAGTTCATCCGCGACGTGTGCGGTTTCGTGTTCCTGCACTCCAACGAGGACGTTGCCGCGCAAGACATGCTCTCGGCGCAGTTCGAGCTTGAGCACGTGCTGCCAACGCTTCAACGGTGGATGAGCGAGCGGAAGAGGCTGCATGCGCTCGAGGTGGGTCATTGATAGCCATTTCTACGCGCACTGACTGTACCGGTCTGACGTAATGCTGCGGTTGTCTGCTGTTCACGGTTCACAGGGCTTTCAGGCTGCCGTGATCACTGAGCTGTGCAAGCGATCGATCGAACCAGTGCCAGCGCCCACGGGCACGGATGGATGTCCGGTTGCCCAGAGTCAGCCGGCGACGTTGGCAAATGCCGCTGGCATCATCGCGGAGCTCGTTGACCTGGAGAAGAACGTCCTACAGCACCGCGAAATCTACAGCCAAGCCGCCGTGGAATTGGAGGTAGGCGCGCCGAGGCGTGGTGGAAAGCTGCTTGCTTGTTGGTGTGCTGATACTGACGCGACTTGACCGCATGACTACAGCGTCGCCCGAGTGTTCTCATCAACCAGATCGTTCGGCACTTCTCGCGGCTATTCCAAGTCGCCAGCATCGAGGGCGTGCTGCCCAAGATCAACGTACGTCCGCACTCCTGGCTGTTTTGTCGTCAAAGACTACGTTCGAGCTGATCTCTCTCGTGATCTATATCGGATAGGAGCTCTACCTGTTCGTGAACGAGATGGACAACTTCCTGAACGTCGTTCGGGACAGTCTCGGGCTGAGTACGTCGATCTTTTGCGTCACTCATGCAAGTTCTGCTTGTGTGCAAGCCCTAACGTATTGTATCGAGTGCTTTGTATCCAGAGAAACAATCGTCAGCTATTCAGTGCGTGAACGCCCTCCGAGAGCACTTGACGAGTGCAGGCGCTCCTCCCGAACGGGAACACCGGCGAGCCGGCCGTGACGTTGACGACGATGAAGACACGGAGAACCTCGGACATGGCAACGCGCCGCCAAACTACGTCGTAAATAGCTCCTCGCGAAAAGCTGTCGCGGCGCGAGGCGGCGGCGATGGTCTCGCGGGCGTCCGCCAAGTCCGCGAGATGACCATCTTGATTCGCAACCTCCAGCGCGAGCTTGGGGCGGCATCGATGCAGGAGATCCTCCCGCGGACCAAGCGCTTGATGGAGCTGCTGAGCCTGTCGATTCATACGACGGAGGACCCGGACTTTGGCGACGAGTAGCGGGTCATAGTTACCGTATCGAGCGTGTCTATGTTGCGGACGTGGGTGAGTGAAGTCGTTGGGAAATGGTATCGAGTGCTTATTGTGTGCTTGTGCGTGCAGCTTTATCTCTCTCTACGTGTGTACGGTAATAGACGTCATGGGCGAGCGAAGTTCGTCGTAGCGTGACTCGTTCAAGGGTACTTCCGCTGTCGGCGGCAGCTTCATCTTGTCGGCGGGCGATGAACAAGCGGCAAACTCGGCCCCTGAGGGCGATGGCATCGGGCTGTCGCTTGTATCGCCTTCGCTGCTGTCGGTATTGGTTGCCGCCTTGCCGGGAGATCGCGCTGGCCTATAGACAACGTACAGAGCTGTCTGAACGAGGCAGAAGACTCCGCTGATCGACGTGGGGACGATGAGGATCGCGTCCGAGACCAGGAAGCCGTACAACAGCCAGACGGCGTTGCTGACGAGGCCGACGGCGACCATTCCGATCGGAATCGACGCCGCCGTTCGCGTGCGCAGCACTCGGGAGATCGTGGCGAACGGCGACGCGAAGAGCGCGAGCCCGCATGCGATGCCAGCGACGCCGACCACGCTTTCCACTTCGCTCGAGGACCAGTAGTTGGTGCTGCTCGCGACGGCGACAAACAAGCTGGTAACTCCGTTGAACACAAGCGCAGGTACCGCGAGGCGAGCCACGTGGTAGCGATTGGAGCAGTAGACGCAGTAGACGGCGAGGAAACCGATGCTGGCGATGCTGCCAACCGCATAGGTCGCGAGCAGCGGGAAGTAGTCGTCCGTCACGTATCCGTACAACAGCCTACGAGCAAAGCGATCACGTTAGCACGAACGCTAGGAGTGCAATGGCGACATGGGCTGTGTGGCTCGACGGACGTACCAAGTGTGGTTGTACACCCACTGCAAGACAAGAGGCAGGCTCTGCATTTGCCCCGTACTGCGCTCCCGATGGATGCGCAGCGTCGCTGACAACGGGCTGAGGCACATATAGCAGGCAGTGGTGGACGCCACGACCTTGACGATCGCCTCTAACAGCGACATGGCTTCTCAGACTTCAAGCGATGTGGCCGACGACTACAGCAGCAACCAGCGAGTGGCCCTGACCGCGGGAAGTCCCAAAGTGACGGAGGTGTTGGGGCAGCCAGGGCCTTTGGCAACTGACAAAAGGCCGTGCTGTAGCATCTTTGCACGCTGCGTCCTTGAAGGCGCAAAGGGGTAGAAAACAAGGGGCTGGAGAGTAAAACGGCCCGCTGTCATTGACTGTCCGTCCGTCGATGCTGTTGGACGGCACACTCCGGTGCTTGGGTCGGAAACGGCCCATCGACCACGACGCGAATGTATTTTCGGATGCAACAAACTCCGAGAAATGCGACGGGCTTGCAACGCCAACGGATTCAGTAACGGCTCGGCACCCAAAGGAAAGAGCGCATCGGCAATGGCCACGCGAGAGGACAACCCCTGGCCAGGCGAAGCATCGAATAGAAGTGGTATGCCAGCCCGGGGGAGGGGGGTCAGGTGGTCAAGCGGCGACCGCGTGTGCTCCGTCGGTCACGTTCGACAGCCACATCGTTGTTCTACAGGACCCTTTGGTCAGAGTGAGGGTGTCGTGGGCTTGAGCAGTCGGGTGCTCGATTTCCGTTCGTACAATTGGATTTATATTAGTCTATGCTTGCTAACGTTATGAACAGCAAACGGCACCGCTCGGACGAGTGATTTACGATAGAAAGCTCGTTAGGAGGCGGATGAGTACGGCGGGGGGGCTGGCGCCGTGCCGCGCTGCGGCAGTGGCTCGATAGTGATTCGGCAGAGCTCCACCTCGCCAGTGTTGACAGCCGACCCGGTGGGCGACACCATGGCTTCAAAGACGCCGAAGTTGTTCTTGTTGGTTGCGGACGTGGGTGTCAGGATCTCGAGCGGCTGGATGGCAGCTCCAGCCGTGCCGGAGCCAGCGGTGTCACGCTTGGGGCGGTAGACAACGTACAGCACGACCTGTGCGATCCCGAGCACCACGTTGATGGACGTCGGCAGCACCAGGATGATGTCCTTGAGCAAGATGCCGTAGATGATCCACAGGGAGTTGTTGATAACGCCGGCGATGATCATCGGCGCGGGGATCGATGCCGACGACTTGGTCTGCAGCACGAGCTTGATAGTCGACAGCGGCGACGAGTACAGCACCAGGCTCGAGGCGATCGCGATGTAGCCCACGACTTGCTTGAAACTGTCTTCTGACTGCTTGAACACGCCTTGCTTGTCCAGGACCACGTAGATCGCCATTACCGCGTTGCACATGAAGGCGATGGCAACAGCCTTGAGCACGTAGCTGCGCTGCTTGCTCCATCGATAGTAGACAGCGAGGAACGCGATGCCGAGCAGGTCGCCTACTGCGTACGTAACAAGAAGCGGAAAGACGTCGTTCGTGACGTAGCCGTACAGCATCCTATTGTTCGTGCAGCGCGACAGACAAAATAGTCAGGCCCGTGATGCCTTAGATAATCAATGAAGACGTCGACTCTTACGTACCACATGTGGTTGCACACCCAGAGCGCGGCGAGCGGCAAGACGGCGGCCTTGCCCACGTTTTGTCGCTTGTGGATGCGGTACAGGTCCGTCGACGGGCTGAAGCACATGTAGAGCGCCGAGAGCGACGCCGCCACTTGGATCACGGTCTGGAAGACGCCTCCGCTCATGCTTCTTGGTTTGCTGGGTTCTCGCGTTGTACTGCAGCGGGGACTGGTTGCTTGCGGAGGAGGAAATTGGGTAATGCCGCTTCGGGCACTGCCAGCTTCGTCCCGAGGCACACCGTTGGCCATCTGCGAGCGTGCGGCCGACTGCAACGTCCAAACCGGTCTGAAGGCGACCGGAGAGAGAAAGGAGCAGCAGGGGAAGGGGGAGCAGGAAACGTCCCCGGGATTCAGCACAGAGCGAGGAGCAGGCTGGCCTCTTGCATCGAACCACACGCTCCTCCGCCATCCGTTCCAGCGGTATCACGTCCCTACCGTACTGCCAGCAGCAAAAAATAGCTCCTCAAGGCACAAGGCGACGACCAATCGCTGGATCCCGGGGACGCGAATGTAGCTAATCCCAGGCGCTTGCGTCTGAACGGTAAACGCGGCTAAGAAGATGCGTCTTTTGTGTAAAAATGGACCGCACCGTTTCGTCTTTTATGACGTTTTTTTGCCCTTCTTGCTCAATAGGTAATCTTTCCTACGGTACGTCAAACAGAGAAGGGTCAGCCTCGTGACACATTCAAGTTAAATCTGTCGTGACGTGACACACGAATGGACAAATGCGTAATATAACCGCATCGTCCGTTACATTTTCAATGGTGCGACAACCAAAAATAGAATAAGGGCAAGGAATTAAAATAGATTTCACAACTTTTAGAGCCCGGGGCGCCGCCAACGCCAGTCGAGTCCGCGAGGGGGCATCGGCCACCGACGCAAGTCGCCGAATCACACCTCGTGGACATTTTTGTGCGCACGGAAATGAGGCAGTCGCCAGTCTCCCCGGTGCACGTGACGTCGACGTGGAGTTCGGCGCGCCGATTCGAATTGGGTAAGGATAGGTAGGAGTTCTGTAGCAGGACGCGGAGACGGGCGCGTGGACAGAGAAGGAAAAGGAGGGCGCGAGGGGCAGTACCGTGTGTGCGTACCCCCTGGGGGAGCTGCTGACTAGGCAACGGCGCCGCGAGATGAATCAACGTCGACAACATCCAGGAGCTCCGCCACCGTGTGTCCTTTTCTGTTGCTGATCGCGGAAGCAGTTGAGGCAAATGGCCGTCGGCCACCGGCCGGACGGATGCGCACGCATCGCTGATGGCAGCTCAACTCGTCTATGCTGTCGGCCCGGTGGCGTAAATTTAGCAGCGCAAGAATCAACCCGGCGACGCGATTGTACTGCAGCAAGCTCCATGGTGTGATGCTGTATATTTGGCAGGTCGCTGGCGTTTCGGCAAAACTCCTTCGCTTGATGGTGGGCTCGACGACTCTTCAAGGCCCGATTCCCGACCAAAGCGATCGTGCCTGCACGCGTCAACTCGAGCCATGACCACGCGCAGGCATGCCGAACGCGCTCGTCTTCCTGTGCTCCTTCTTCCGCTGCTTCTCGGCTTCGTGATCGCTGGGGGTGCCTCCAGTGGGGGATGCACCTTGGTGGATGAGCCACCAGCACGATCGCCAGCTGCGACAGTGGAGAACGGAGGTGGCCGCGTCGACGCTGCCCCTGTGGTTTTTCGCGCCCTTCTCGATGCTGAGATCGACGCTACCACGCTCGCGGTGACGCTGTACTCGCAGAAGAGGGAACTTCTCGCTGCTAAAGTCGCAAGAGTACTCGAGCAACAGAAGAACTCAACGCTGAAGGATCTGCTGCTGCCCGACGATGCCAGCCAGACGACTCGTGCACGCAACAGCAAGACCAGCGGCCATCGAATGTTCAGCGACTGGCTCGGTCTCCATAACTCGATCGAGCTAAATAGTTTGCGCTTTGATCTCGACGCGACCAACAGTTATGGCCGCGGTGTCGACACCGATGGGGATCTCGTGCAAATGATCGCGTTCAACGCCAACCCCAAGCCGATGGGCAGAAGTCCACACCCCACAAGCCAACGCAAGACCGTGCTCGATCGCGACGCCCCTTTGCTGCAGTTTCTCGCCGTGATGGAGCGCAAGACCTCCACGCTCCACATGTACCACCCCGTGACCCACGAGCCCCTATGGCAGTCGCAGCTCCCCGAGATCCAAGACATGGCAGCGTTCTCGCTCTCGTCCGACCGTCGAGCGCATCTTGCATTTCTGACGCATTCGGGTCGGTTGGCGCTGTACAGCTTTAGAATATGGCACCACGGGCGAGCCATTTCTGGGGGATTCCGCCGCGCCGACCCTCTCGGACCGCACAAGTGCTTGCTGGAGAGCTATGACAGTCTGCTTGACCGCCCAGCTCTCCCGTGGTCGGCACCTGCTCCACAAAGCTCACCTGCGCCAGGAAAGCACCTCCACATTGACGTGGAGCTTGTATTCCAAACTCTAGTCACCCAGAGCCAATCAGTGTCGACGTATCACTCCATGAAACGGACGTTTGCTGCTTTTGGCGACAACAACCTGTCTTGGGGTGGCAGTGTGGTCGTGACTGGCAGGTTCCGCCACAACTTCGTCATCGCCAGCGGTAACGACGGCAAGCTGTCCTTCTTCCACACCGAGAACGGGACCTTTGCGGGTGATCTGGTCGTTGGCCCAAGCCGGCAGTCAGTTACACAGTTCGAGCCCATGGCCGGTGGCATTCTGGCGCTTGCAATCAGGAACCAAGTTCACTTTATCGACGTCGCCTCCCGGCGAGTTGTTGGGGCCGTGTGTGACGCGCCCACTTCACAGATCGTCACCAGCCTCAAAGCCGACCCGACGAGCCCGTTCACAATCTACACTGGGCTCTCAAACGGGCGCGGATTGGTGTTCCGGCTACGCCAAGTCAGCATGTCCTGGCGCTCGCAGAATGACGAAGACCCCTCTCGCGATCGACCAGAGTGCGTGGTCGTGGACCAACTACTGCCACGTCGTCACTGGATCAAGCAAGAGACAAGGGGAGCTGACAGAGCTGTGGCCCAGCCACAGGTGACCAAGACGGCCATTGAAGTGATGCCTGGGTACCTCGTGATGAGTACTGACTCGCAGTTGGTGCTGTTTCAGCTCGCACTCGGAGAGAGTAGCCGCCCGGTCTACCTCAGTGAGCGCGATATTAGTCCTGTAGCGTCGCTATCTCGCGGCGCCAACTCATCCAGCGATGAATGTTACCACTCGCGGGTCGTCGCAATCAATGCGGCCACGAGCGTTGCAGAGCACCCGGCGGCGCTCGTCGTGCACGTTGCAACACCGTCAAGTGCGTCTCGGGGCGTCCACTACCGCTTGAACGTGTACGAGTCGCTCCAGCCGCCTCCGCCGCCCTCGAGCCTCAACCTGAGCTGGGTGCGCTTCCCCGTCGTGCTCATCTGCGTGGTGGCCGCCCTCTTCTGGCAGCAGCGCGTCAAGTCCGGGCCGCACCATCATCATTATGGTGGCGAGGACAGTTACCAGGCGGAGCTGTTCGGTGGGTCGCGCGTTGATTGGTCAAAAAGTCCCCTTTTTACCAATCAGCGAGCGCGACGGCGGTTTTAGCGTCATGTCGGACGCGAGGATCTCCCCACAATACTGTGAGTGTTACGGAGCCCGGAGAGCGAAGAAGGCCAACATGGAAGCGCTAGTGCCTGGCGTCGGCTTTGGATTGAACGCGTTCATTGCGGGTCTCGTGGGGCTGCACGTGCTGGCACTTGTACGTTAACATGCCTCTCCCCTTAACACCTGCACCGTGGCACTCGAGCTGTGGATGCTGTGGTCGCGCTGAAGATTTGCTGACGGACCCTGTCTCAATCGATGGCTCGGTTAGCTGTTCTGGCTGAGCAAGTTTGTGCAGGACACAACCAAGTCGCAGCAGCGCGCGGCCATGAAGAAGCGGCTGTAAGCGGGGTACGTCATAGCGTGGAGGCGAGTGAACCAAGCGAGCGGCAAGCGGATGCGGCGCATGGCGCGTGGAGCGTGTGCATTATGCATCAAGCTCAGGGCAATCAGTTTATAATAACGTGCGCTCAAGTGATATTGAGTGATCTCGTCAATCCAAGTTTGTACGACGCCGTGAGCATTATGATCGATGCATGATGTATTGGAGGTGACGCGGGTTGCCGTCGCCTGAATGAAAAAGCGAGAAAGCTTTTCTCTCTCGCGGCGACAGCAAAAGAATCATGTCCGTCCGTCCGTTGGTCGGCGGCTAATCCTTGAAAAAGATGCGCGCGCCATTGAGCGACCAGTCGAGCAGGTCGAACTCGCGCCGATTGAGCTCGATGCGCTTGGCCGTCAGCTGCAGCGTGTGCACCTCTTCCTCGTCGTCAATCAGCTCGGCCGTCGTCTCCTTCTGCTTGCGCAGCGCCTGCTCGCGCTTGCGCTCGTCCCGCTCGGCTTGTTTTTGCTGCTCGATATCATTCACACACGACCGTCAGTCTCTCCCACGTAAAGAGATTGTCATAGGGCAGCAGTGACTCACGTTGTACGCGTCTTCGTCCTCCTTGTACTTGTGCACGACTTCTTCGAACCAATGGAGCGCGTCGAACGCCTGAAAGCAAGTCGTGACACCATCATCAAAACCACACACAACACGGTCACACTCGAGTGCACAACAATAGCAGCTTACCTCTCCCTGGTCGAGAATCGCCAGGATGTAGGCGACGCCAATGGCAAAGCCGTCGTCGGAAAAGTACGACTCGCGGCGGCGCGTGTTCTTGTACATCAAGTCCTTGGCCTGCACCGTGGTTTCGACGTAGTTGATCGTGAGCGCCGGCACAATGTGGTAAAAGTTCATCAGGTGCTTCTGCTCGTCGCTGGCGGCCACGTCCTGGAACACATTGACGAGCACCTTGAAGTAGTCGTTGTTCTCCGAAAAGTTCTTGGCCAGCGTTGAAATGACCGAGTCGAGGTTCTTGGCTGCGATCACGGTCTCAGGCGACAACTTGGCGCCCGCAGTTCCCTCTCGAATCGTCTCGCCCGTCTCTTCATCCTTCTCCTCGGGCACGCCCTCTCCAGCGTGCGATTCAAACTTGAAGTGCGTGTGGTTCAAGTCCGGCACAAACTTGATCGCGTTGCTGCAGTAGTTCATGCCGGCCGACCGCACCATGCGGACATATCCGAGCGCGTTGCCGATCTCCGTGATGAGCATGCGGAACTGGTCCAAGAACGTCTTGCCAGAGTCCGACACGCCTAGCTTGCGGATGTCCTTGTTGAACAGGAACGCGCGCTCGTACGGGTACTTGTTGTCGACTTCCTTGTCGTCGCGGTGCTTCTTGTACCAGCGCTTCTCGCGCTGCAGGTAACTCTTGATGTACTCGTCGAACAGAAACTGCGAGAAAATGTCGAACTTCTTCGTCAGGAACTGATACGTGAAGTTGACCGTCGTGTTCATGATGCCCATGCCGTGCGTCCGGATCGAGCTCGCGATCGAATGGATGTTGATCGAGTTCAAGTGGCGCGACCCCTTGTCGCTGCGGCGCTCGAGGAAGAACTGCTGATTCAGATTGTAGTTGTAGCGCGCCACAAAGATCTGGATGTTGCGCATGATCTGCAGAATGTCCAGGCCCTGGTCAAGCGAGCCCATTGGCAAATGGTTGTCGGCGAGGCTGAGGCCGTACTTGTCGTTCGCGAGATTCCGCATCTCGCTGTACGTCTTCCAGTCGTGCAGTGCGACCGTCGTGAGATTGTAGAATGTGCTCTCAAGGTAGTGCGTCACTTTTTGGCGCAGGTCCAGCGTTTTCCCTTGGAGCCGAATCGGTCGCAAGTCGAGGTAATAGTGAAGCACTTTGAAGTCCTCGCTCTTCGGGTTCGGCGCGTCCATGTGGTCGAGATGCACCGAGTGAATGTGAAGACGCAAGTCGTTCTCCACGTCCTTGCACAGATTCTCCACAATCTCTTCATCGACCACCGACTCGATGAATGACGCGTACGCATCAACGTACAAGTCGTTGTTGACCTCGTGCTGAGCACCGCGCAGAAGCTTTGTCGCGTCCAGGAAGCCGCCGACAACGTACTGAATACGGTTCGCTTGCTCTGGCTGCGTGTACAAGTCCATCAGGAAGGGATGGAGCAGCTCGCGGCTCCAATAGAAGAACGAGCAGTCGCACGCGCTGCGAATCTTCCGCTGAAAGTCGCTCAGCAACCGCATCTTCCAAATCAACTTGATGGGCTCTTCCGCGTTCTTCAATGCCATCGGAGTTGTGTCGATCTCACTCCCCACTGCGCTCGCGCCACTGCTGTGGTCTGACGAGATCAAAGCGATCTGCGTGGCCAGGTCTAGCACAGTCAGGCGAGTGTACGAGAACGACTCACCACTGTGCAGGATGTCCTCGATCACAGTCACGGCGGCCAGCACGTCCAGCTTGGTGTCGTCAAAGCGCTTGCTCGCTTCGAGCTTCGCCTTCACGGGGCGGAAGAACGAGAAGAGCGAGTGCGCAACCTGGCGCAGCAGGTGCGAGGCCGACTCGGCTAGGATCGGGTTCTTGCGCGCAAACATGAACTCCACCGCCTTAAGGATCTCGATGCACGTGTACAGCGGGCGCACAATGCGCTTCTGCATTGGGATACCGAGCGCCAAGTGCAGGTTGACAAGCGAGTGCATCATCGTCTGCACGCGCTTGGCCAGGATCAATCCCTTCAGGATTAGGTTGCCACGGACACTCAGCGTGCGCGCCGCATCTCCCATACCGCGCGTCGTGGGCTGGAAGAACGACTCCATCCGAACCAGCCAGGCACTCAGCTCCATTTTGGCAGCCGCCACGTCTCCAGGGAATGCCTCGTCCATCGAATGGAGGTACTCGCGGCGGAACTGGACTATGTCGGATGGATGTAGCTTCTTCGAGTTCATAGGCGCGTACTTGAGCAAGAAGTCGGGCAGGTACCACATGATCTTGCCGCAGATTGTCACGCAGGGTGCCTTCATCTGGATCTCCCACAGTCGCTTGTACAGTGCTGGATCGCCGCCCGTATTCGGTGGCTGCAGCTTGCGAAGCAGCACGTACAAGCCCGCCGTACCCACGAGATTGTCGCGCTCGTAGGTTTCGGTTCCCGACGTGATCGCTCCCTCGGCAATGGCGAGGCGCGCGCTGATGCAGTGAAGGAACTCCTCCAGAAACACGCGGTTCGAGCGAATCTCAATGCGAGACTCGCGGTCGCTGCTCGCCCGGCCACTTTCGCTTTCAGCGGCATCCTCGTCGTCATCTTCGTCTCCACAGCCCATGAACATCTCAAAGTCCTGCTCGATGCAGGTCTGGAAGACCTGGGCACTCATGATGGTCTGATCCAAGCTCACCAGCAGGCGTTCAAACTGCTTAACCTTGTCGACAGTCACGTTGTAGCGCGAAGGGTCCGCGCGCACGTACTGCATCATGCGCTTGTACTTGTCCCACGACATGATGATGTTCGGGTTGTCAATCACGATCGCGTCAATGGTGATCATGACTTCCAGCAGCGATGCCAGCGCGTCAAACACCGGGTGAAGGTTCACCAGCTTGAACGTCGACTTCCAGAGCTTCTGAAAGCTCTGGTACAGACTAGCGAGCTGGTGGATCATGTTGATCGTGATGGCGTTGCACCGATCAACAAAGTTCGAAATGTCCTGGAAGAACGGCAGCATGCGGCCAATATGTACTTCATCCTCACCGCCCTTCACGTCGCCTTCTTCGCCGTGCACGGCTTGGCCGAACATGATGAGCGCCGGGTAGAAGTTGTCCTCGACCGTCACCTTCAGCTCGGAAATCTCGTCGCAGAGTACCGAAAAGACCGTGAGCACCTTGTTAAAGAGCTCGTTGTCCGTCTTGATCAGGTCTTGCACATCCACACGCTCTGCTGGATGCAGATACAACTGGATTGGGTCCGCCTGCACGTTGTACAATGTCACAGTTGACGCGGTTAGATGTCGCCAGCACATCCATCATGCCGGTTGAATCGTTGGTCGAACGCACCCAGTAGCCCCAGACTTCCGACATGGCCGCCGTGATTGCATCTTCGATCTCCTTCAACTTGGTCTGTTGCGACAGCAGAAGTAGATCAGCACCCATCTCCCAAAATACAAGCGATCAAGTCGCCCCAGTGTCAATCGTCCTACAGTGTGGTCATTGATAATGTCCAGTCCCCGCTGAAGTTGCTCGCGAATCGGCTGATCTGCTCATGCACAAGCAGGAAGGGTCGTGAGTCCACCCACCTAGTCCAAGCTTGAGCCCCATCGGTCGGCGGCACCTCACCTTGGGCGTCAAACTCAGCGAAAGGACTTCCAAACTGGTCCTCCGCGAGGTTCCAGTTCTCCGTGATGGTTGACAGCGCGTTGCTCTCCTTGCGCCCCTTGGTCACGCCAAAGTTGGACACGAACGACGATTGCCGGCCGCGCGGGCCGCCACCGTGGACGCTCGAGCGCGAGAGCCGCGAGGACGCGCGCGAGTCCGAGCGGTGGCGGTGTGAGTTCCGCGTCGAGAGGCCCGTGAGCCGCAGGTCGCGTGCAGACAGATCCGACGCGCGCGAGTCGGCGCGCCCCATGTCAAAGCGCGTCGAGTCGGCCCAGGAAGCCTTCGAGTCGAACCGCGGGCGCGTGTTGCCGCGCCGCGACGGTGATGACAGCACGCTGGACTCGTCCGACACGTCGCTGCCGTGCATCTCGCTCGCGAGGTACTCACTCGAGACGGCGCTAGATATTACACTCGCCTCATCCTGCGCCCGCTGCCGCTGTTGCTGTTGTTGCTGCTGCGCGGCCTTCTTGCCCTTCTTGCTCCCCTTCCCCCCGGCGACAGAACTCATGACAGAGACGCAATCAACACGCGGTTTCTCTTCAGCCAGCGCTCTGTTTTGACCGCAACAGGCCTGGAAACGTAGCGGAGAACACGGACAGTCGCCTGATCGATCTCAACGCACGGGGACGAGCGCGCAGCGGCCGGGACGCGAACCGTGAGAACCGGGAAGAACGACGCGGCGATCTCCTTTTTTTCCTCTTCCCCCCTTTATAAACTGAACAACCATGCGAGAAAGAGCATTAACAGTTCAAGATCGACACGGGTTCGGGCCAGGTCAAACGGGTTTGACAGGTAGAGCCCCCAGGTAAGACCGGGTTGTCCAGTACCGTATTTCGCATGTAGAGAGTCACACCTCATGTTAGTGGGGGTAGGGGGTCTTGCTAATTTTGTGACACGAAATATTACGCCAACGAAATACATTACAATAATTTATTCTCGTCGTTGAAGTTGCCACACGCCAGTACAGTACAGTACAGTAAGTACATGTACCGTACACTAGTGTATTATCACTCCTCCACCTCACCCGCAAAGTCCTGACCCTCGTCCACAGGGCGCCCTTGCAAGA
>JAADXW010000412.1:0-22750 GCA_023337975.1 Phytopythium ostracodes
CGCTTCACGAGGTGCAAATGACCAGCAACCAGGTTGCGAATAGCAGTCTTCAATGCTAGCGTTCAGTGTGATCCAAGTGCAAAAGAGGTGGCCAAGATGCCACAATGCGTGAGTTGTGTCAAGGTGCGGCGAACAAGGCACCACAGTGTCACCACGTTAGGACCACAAGTCGTCGGAGCGCAAGTCAAAACAATAAATTGAGCACCTTGCCTCTCTGATCATTCCCGTTGAGCGTCGAAGCCGCCACTGGCGAATGCGCCGCGCAAATACTTGAGCAGCTGCAGCCTTCAGCGTTTGTCGAGCACGTGGTTAAGCTCGGAGTATGTCACCGACTGGATGCACGCGGGGAACCCGTCATCGCCCACGCACGAGATCGCAATCGCCCATGTCGTGTCGATGATCTCCATTCGAGTACACCGAGAGCAGAGTGAGGTAGTTAGAAACAATCGATACATTGAGAGAACAGTACGGGATCGTTGGTTGTACCTATGGCAGCACCTTGACAATCTCGTCGACGGGTCCGCTGCCGGTTTCGCGCTTATCATACAGCATCACGCAGTTGGCCTGTACAAAACAACACAGTGCGCCTCAAACGAGTTCAGACGCTCCGTGCCACGTCTTACTGCAACGCACAGGTGGACGACAGCGCGCGGATCCAGTTGTCGCCCGCTTCCTCGGCCTGCTCGCGCACTTTCTTCCCGCGCACTTTCTTCCCGCACACTTCCTTCCCGCGGCAGCTCCAGACACACAGCGCGGCCGAAGCTCTGCATGGATAGCAGCGAGAATTCGTTCGCGTGGATCACCTTGAGTGTCTTCTTCTCCAGCAGCGTCGACCCGAACACGCCCATAACCATCGACATGGCGCCCACCAAACCACCTGCCCTGGATCTGGCATGACGAGCGACTGCTGTCCCTGGGTCTGGACGGCCGCCAACGTCCAGTAGTAGTGGTAGCAGCAGTAGGCATCTCAGCAAGTGGCTTCTTGCGTCTCTCGCTTGCCGCGCTCACTCGCCTGTGGCACCATCGGAAGCGCGAACATCTCCTCCTCCTTCCTACTCTGTCGCCGGCGCAGCGCGAAACACGCCGTCTGCGAGCACAATTGCCACAATTGAACGCGTGAGCTAACCACACGCACATCCATTGGTATGTTCGCGATTCTCTCTCATCTCTGTGCTGCACCTCGCGGCCAGCGGGCGCCTCGGTCCGGAGCAGTTTGGGCACCCGCGACGTATCTCGTGCAGCTCCTCGCTCGCCACCATCACGTCCGACGCACTTCACGGACGGTTGGCCTCGCTCTTGACCTGCTGCGTCGCGTGGTGGCGCGCCAGGAAGCCGAAGCTCACGTCCACAAGCGCGAACTTGCGCGGCAACCACTCTTCATCTTCTCTCGTTGCAGCTCCAGTCCATTGTGGACGTTTCATTCCGAAGCGACCTGGGCAACACTCTCGCCTTCCCCGCTCTACCTCCTCTTCCCCTGCTATCTCTTCCTCGCTCTCTCGGTCCCCTGTACGAATACTCAAGCGTTCGACGGCTATGGCGACGTCCAAGGTGGTGCACCTGGACCGCGTCCCGTGCGACTGGACGGAGCAGACGCTGCGGCAGGTGCTCGTGCCCATCGGCGACGACTGTTGCTCAAGCGCAACGCGCTGTTCGCGGGCTACGACCCGCGCGGGCTCGAGACGGTGCGGGGCAGCTCCATGCAGGCGCTTGTGGAGGCCACGGACCTGGATGAGGCCGAGCGATTTGAGCGCGTACTGAGCGAGACGCCTGTGCCCCCGGGCGATAACAACAATGCCATAATAACCGGCTACTCGAGAACCTGAAGCTGCGCACCTCCGGCGTGAGCGGCGGAGGGCGTCAGCACCGTCATCCGGGCGACGGCGCCAAGAGCAACTGCATCCTGCTCATCACGGTACAGAACCCGACGTATCCGGTCACGACCGCATTTGTGCGCGTCGTCTTTGGCGTCCATGGCGTTGCGGGAAGGACGTCGTCGTACAGCCGAGCGGCTTGCTGTCGGCGCTCAATCAGCCACACGCTTCCACTTGCTGGCACCGCCGTGCCTGGGTAGGCACCTCGCAGATTGAAGCCCTAGCGTTCGTCGCGTCAATCTCTAGCTGGAGCGCGGTCGTGGGCACATCGAGACGCTTTACGTCGTCCGTCAACTCCGTAGCCAACTTGCGTGCCAGTTCCGTACGGGCTTGCTGGCTAAGATCATACCACAACTACTCAGCTTGGCCAGTTTAGAGCTGTTGCTGCCAGCTCCGCCTCGCGAATGGCATCGCGCGCCAACAACAGCCCCCGAGTTGGTCCGAAGTGCTCCCATCTTCTGCGTTGTGACCTGGTCATCCATCGCGGCGACCTGAAACCACGGAACGTCCATGCCAAGCCGGCGTCAGGGACCTCTTTGAACGAGGCGACAATCCTTGTGAGCACCCTGAACGCTACAGTTCGGCATGCCACCCATCAAAGGAAACCCATCTCAGGGTACTGCGCGTGCGATCCTGGGTCAGGATTCCTGATGCGGAGCCTGTCGATCCACTCGGCTAGTGTGCGCGTGGAAGCGATAAGAGCATCAACGTCACCCCTCATCGACAGGAACGGTCGGGCGCTGACGGAGTGTCGATCACCTCAAGCCACCTCGTCGTCAGACAAGATCTCCTTGCTTCTAATTGAGACCACGGGGAGCTCGGCGCTGCGGTTTGCAGAGCGCGTGCGAGAACGCGGCGACGGTGCGTACACAAATCGTGCGGGGTGAGCTGAAGCTCAAGTAGAACATCAAGAAGTCGTAGGCCTTCGTCAAGAAGCTCAAGGTGCTGACCGAGGGCGACGCCAATTCGGTGCTCAAGGACCCACTCGAGCTCAACCTCACGCGCTACGTGAGCGCGTGCGTCGCGCCGTGTCGGAGCTGCGCCAGCGCTACGAGGACTTTGCGCCGGCGCTGGACGCGTCGCTCGTCGCGGCGTTCGAGGCCTGCTACGGCGCCGAGGACAAGGCCAAGGCGGTCAAGCGCCGCATCATTCTGCGGCTGCTGAGCAAGCTCTTCCTCGCCAGCGTCTTCGACGACGTCAATATGGTCGCGCACATTGTACAGTGCGTTGCACGTCGTGAGCAACAAGACAAGGCGCGCGCCAAGGGCAATAGGACGCTCAAGAGCAGCGCTGGAGGCGCGTCCTCCTCTTCGTCGGCGCGGTCGGAGGTGCCGCTGCCCGTGAGCTTCGCCAAGGCGGTCGGCGACTTGGACGCCCTCGTCTGTGCTTCTGGGTGTTCGCCGCTTTGCCCCAGGCCTCCGTGAACACGACGAGGGCATTCGTCGCCCCATGGAGCGATGGATCACGTCTATACTTCATGAATTCGGGCATAATCCCACCAATTTCTTCGGTGCAACTACACGACGCTGCGAGGCAAACATCAAGCACGTGATGCGGTACGGCATTCACCTCGCGTCGGAGTGGTGTATTCCGCACCTCTTAAGCGCTTCGATCAAGTCGGCCAGCGGCACTGTTGAGTCGCCCTTGAGGTCTAAGAACCCAGAGACGAGCGGGCTGCTCTATCGCGTCGTGGACATCATTCAAACCGTTGCTAGGAGGGAACTGGTGGGCACGATTTTCCGAGATCTGTGCAAGCTGATGGATAAAAACGAGGGCCAGTCCCTCCATTCGTTCAAGACGCGTCACTTCTTGGGCTTTGAGCGGGCAGTGGAGTGCATCTTGCAGCGCTGGGTGCCGCTAGTTGAGTGGTTCACGTCTGTTCATGGGGAAGCAAGCCGTGACGGCAGCGCGTCCGAGTGCTTCCCTCTCGCCAGCGACAGGAAGCAGTTGACGCAGCTCATGTGTGTGCTCCACCCCATCTTCGAGCTCGTCCAGCAGAGTCAAGCCAAAACGGCAGATCAAGTCGGCGTCTTGGTGGGTTTGTACAACCTGCGGCGGACTGTCTTGGACCCCACCGCTGCATTGGTCGAGGACGGTGTTGAGGTGTTGAGCCCTCACGATGAGGCCGAACCTGAAACGCGGACCCGCGCGTTGCTGTCAGCCGCGCTCCAGAAGAACTTTTTCTTTCGATACACTGACGAGCGCTGGTTCGGCGACCATTCCTATGCCTTCGAGCTCCAGATGATGCTGCATCCACAGTACAAGAACCTGGACCTGCTTACCTTGACCGTCCGCTTCTGCAACGCCGCGCGTGGTGTCGGCGCCGAGCGCCGCAACGCGATTGTGGGTCAAGTCGCCAGCATCCTGCGCTGCAAGCTCGCCTCGCTCATGGTGCAGTTTGCTGGCCCCACTCGCGTCTTGGGACATGCAAGTGGTGGAAGCGCGTACTTCGAAGAGGCAAGCGGTATGTTTCGCGTGCTAAGCACCCGCTCTGCGGTGGCCTCGCCGGTCCGTGTGGTTCCACGCAGCGTCTCCGTGGAGTTCGATCAATGGCGCGCATACGACCTAACGGTGAACGCTCGACCGGACGGGACGGAAGGATCGGCTCTCGACTTCTGACGCGAGCAGGAACGCGCTGGCCGTTTCAAGTACTTGCCGAAAGTGGCGAAGATCCTGCTTGCGCTCCCCGCTTTGGCGACGCAGATCGAGCGCGACTTCAAGGCCAGCAGGTTGGGATCAAGCTCGCTCCAAATCAGTGTCCACGAAGCGACGATGTGCTCCTTCATCAAGAGCAACAGCGCATTTGTCGACATTGAGACGTGTCCGGCACTGGGCGACGATGACCTTGGAGATGGTAGCCCGACAAGCACTCCCATGAGCGCTAGCTCGACCGAGGAGGAGTCGAACGCCGAGGTCAGCGGGTTTCTCGATGACTTTTCTGATGTTGACTGCTGAAGCAACGGTTCCGAAAGCGTTGACTAGTAGGGCGCGGCGCTGAGGTGAGAGCTGCCTGATTCATCGCGTTTCCGGCTGGCTGGCGCCTGAGATCTCTGTCAGCGTCGCGATCCTAGAGGAGTGCAACGACGCCTCACGGGCAAGATCGAGCACGGCTTGCTCGTTCGACATTAGCGCGATCGACGGCAGCGCGTTGTTTGTTTTGAAGCGGTGCGTAGTGACGGGAGATCGTCGAGGCGTCGAAGATGGACAAGATCATCGATGCGTCTGCAGAAGTGAAGAAGACAGAGCCCAATACGATCGACAATCGTTGTGTCTCTGAGTAATTGAGACGTTGCTGCGAGAATGGGCGAGGACGACTCGAGCGAGTATAGACGGATGGACACCAAGCGAGTGAAGATGCTGTTCGAGCCGCACAAGGCGCATTGGAATGTGATGCGAGCGAGCGCTTAGGGGTGAAACCCCGGTGGGACTCGTCCTCGACACCTCACCTGGTCGCCGGTGGTAAGAAATCGTATTCGTTCTGGTTGATGAGTGCCGTTGTCGCCATTTACAAACCAACTCGTTGATCGACAGCTCGTTTACCAACGTCACAAATGGCCGACGTGGCGAGGAACTTCGACGCGCTGGCGCTGTCGGTGGTCAAGCGGCTGCACGCGGTGCTGCGCGCCAAGGATTCGCTGCAGAAGGCGCCGCAGCTCTGGCGCGCGGTCTGCCTTGAGGACTTTATCTACCAGCATGTGAACGAGGCCGCGGGCCACAAGAAATCGCACGACTTTCCTCGGCGAGCCCCGGCGCTTATCGACAAGTACATGATTTTGGCAGACAACCTGGCCGCGTTCCTTGACAAGAAGCGTGACGCCAAGTTCTGGAAGTCGCTCGCCAAGCGCCAGCGACCCAGCAAGATGAAGACCGTCTTCCGCGAGTATCTGGAGGAGCGTGGCGCCGTTGTCGCCAAGGGGTAGACCGGATCGAGCATGGGGAGGCAAGACGAGAGAGCATAGAGACCGGTAACAATACATGTAGATGTTGCGCTGATCATGGGTCACTTGAGGTGCTTTCGTCTTTGACGACTCGACCGCTGGAGTGTCGTGGAGGGCGCCACCGGCTAGCGGACGCAGCACACGGGGGCATCTGCAAGCCGTTGACTTCCTTCTGGATGAAGAGCATGATGTAGAGGGGCGTGAAGAAGCTCTTGCACAGCTCAAGGTGACAGAAGTACGTGTGCGCGGCGAAGTCACGACCGCAGTTGCCTGATCCGGTGAGAAGATTGATGGAAAGCCGCAGAGCAAACGATCGTAATTGACCCCGAGATCCTCGTCGCTCCTAACGTGCTATCGCGGATTCTCCGCGGCCGTGTCGCCCAGCGTCTCGTTGCTGGCTCGCAGCCCCGCAGCGGCTAGAGACAAACCGTGCCACAACCGCATTTTCCCGACAAGACCAAACAGAAAGCGATGGGGGACTAAGCCCGCCGATGGGCGTTCCTCCGCCCATGGTGCGCCCCCGTGCGTGATCACCTGAAGTTAGCCGCCAGGCAGAAGACCACTGGCATCTCCTTGTACCCGCGTCCCTCCCCCCCTGTTGGTGCAGCTTTCTGGCGAGCGAGAGAGTTTGACGCCGGCCAAGCTGTCGGCCATTCGCAACGCGTTAGTGCTGCTCTCGTTGGTCTCGCGAGTCGACGTTCGGGCATGGAAGCATGTGCTCATTGAGCATTGTGGCGTCGGTATGAATCGCTTACAAGCGATCGAGTCCGAGACGGTCCGCGGCTCAAGATTCGTGCTCTCCCTGGCAGAAACTGGGCCCGATGGAGGCAGCGTGGACTGGGCCGTTGAGCTGCTCCACAGTCTCCTTGCCGGGCCAGATACTGCGACCCCAGACGCCCATCTCTTCATCATGGGCGGTGAAGAAGATTGCCTCGTATGGCAACATCGGTTTGGCTGTGACGGACGTGGACATTTCAGTGGCTCCATTGACTGGTTGGATGGGATGGCGACCCGACTCCGAGACATGGTGGCGATTGACGCTAGCGCTTCGCAATAAATGCGGCGGCAAGCGCTTTCCGGTGGCACACGTCGCCTCAGCAGTTGGGCTGGACTGCGCGTTTACGCTGGGGCCGATCGCGTTCGACGTATCAGCTGACGAGATGACTCCAGAGATGGTCGCGCTTGCCGAAGACATGGCGCCGAACAGCAGCGGCGCGGCGTTCTCCGAGGTCTCGCTTTGGCCACGATTTCCTGGTAACGACCATCGACTCACATCCGATGAAGCACGACGGTTGGGCAGAGTCATCGAGCGCGTCCTCTGTGTGAGCAGTTGCTCGGCAGAGAAGGGGGAGGTGATGGAATCGATCCATCTGACTTGTGAGCACGAACCCGGTGCAGAGGTTGTGCGCGTTTGCTCGGCCGTCGCTCGTGCGCAGACCACCAAGACTCTCAAGATCACGCATTTATCCGCGACAACACCTATCAGGCGCGCCTGTGTTTGGCAGTGGCTGTCGTACGCGCTCTTCTCAGACGACGCTAGAAGCCATTCGTCGATCACTACCGTCAGCCTCTCAGTGGCGTTTATAACTGAGGTTGATGTCGAGGCGATTGCGGAGGTGCTGTCTTCACTGGATCCGATTGGTGTATTGCGTCGTGGTAATGCCGCTGGAGCCAACCGCATCAGTCACCAGCTTGGGATGCTGAAGCGAGGAACGTGGGTGAATCTCCTCCCAATGGGCGCTGACGACGACTTTCCGAGTGAGTAGTCTAACTGGACGCTAGCCCATGACGTTCGCAGCGTCCAGGTGGTTGACGATATCGACGATGATCCAGACTTGGTGCTCGTCATCGTCCCTGGTTACGGCCTGTGCGAGGTGCGTCGAACGGATCTAAGCCCAGACACCGACGCCCCACGGTCGAACAGAGGTGTGACCAGCCTCGACCTTGAATTTGCCTTCGACACGGACACTGAGGCCAGTCTGGAGCGTTTTCTAGAACTGGTTGGGCCGTGTTTGAAGCGTTCGCAGATCGCCTTGCGACCTGATTTGCCTGTACCGATAGCCGCGATCCTGCGCTCGTGCCCGAAGTTGGAATGCCTCATCGTTAACGGGGGCATGGTCTACCTGGACGCTTTCCTGAATGTTCCGCAGCAGCGAGTTGCTGATTGAGGAGATCGCTTTGCGTGTGACGGACCTGCCTGCGCTCACAGATGAGCTATCTGACGGTCAGACGCGCCTCGCCGGGACACTGAAGCGCCTCGATTGAGCGCTGCTTGGTCAGACATGGGACGTGGCGGACTCCAACGACGACCCGTTCGTGTGGATAGCCTACATGCTGCGGCATAATCGCACTCTTGAGCTCGTGCTAGTGCGGGTCCCTTGCGAAGTGCACGGAGCCATCGACACCGAAGTGCTGGTGCGGTTGGGCAACACGCTGCTGCCGCTGGCGAGCGAACCGTTCCCGCTGACCTGCCGCCTCGCGTTCCTCAGCATCTTCTCGTCATGCCCTCATGATGATGACGACGCGATGAAGAGAGTTCGGAGCTCCGAGGCGTCCGAGTTGGCGGCGGTGACTATGGATCGCCACGTGCTCTGGCACATTTTCGAGTTTGCCGCTCCGAACGTTATGCGTCGCGTCTTCGTGACGTACCACTACTTCGACTTGCAGTGATGCGCTGTGGCGAGTCTTGGTTGGGTGCGGGTGCGTGAAGACATTGGTGAGCTCGCAGTGCCGGGCCGGTTCCTGCTGCTTTTTCGTTGGGCGCATGCATCCACGTGGACATCGCAGGAGGCGCGAGGCGTCGCTGTTGTCAAGGGACAGACCGGATCGAGCATGGGGCGACAAGACGAGAGAGCAGAGAGGTAACAATACATGTGGATGTTGCGCTTATCATGGGTTGCTCGTGGCGCTTTCGTCCTTCATATTGACAGGCGACTCGACGGCAGGAGCGACGTGAAGGATTCCGTCAGACAGTGGACGCGGCGCGCGAGGCGTCTGGACACCGTTGACCTCCTTCTGGACGAGGAACTCGCGGCGGAAGGGCGTGAAGACGCTCTTGTACAGCTCAAAGTGCCGGAAGTAGGTGTGCGTGACGAAGTCCACGATCGCGGCCGCCTGCTCCGGCGAGAAGACCATCACGCTGGCAGTGTACATGGTCAGTAGGGCAGTCTACGAAGGGCACGCGCCTCGATGACCAACCTTTTGGGCGAGCGGTCGACGCTGTGCGCGAGCAGCAGCGCCTCGAAGCGCGCGTAGCTGTCGCTCATGGTCGTGGAGCTGCCGGCGCTCAAGTCGCGCTCCATGAGCGAGTGGCAGATGCCCAGCAGCGCCGACGTCTGCGCGATCGAGAAGAGCTGCTCCCGACAGAACGTATAGTTTTCACAGTAGCAAGCGGAATCCTCGACGGCGGTGAACATGAACGGGAAGTAGGTGGGGTCGAGGGGATATGAGTACGTGTGGAACTGCAGGTCGAGCAGGAACCCGTCGCTCTCGGCGTCGCGCGCGTGGTCCCGGCCGCCGAAGATGTCGCCCAGCGCCCTGAGCAGTGGAAACGGCAGCAACCCGTCGGAGTGAGCATCATGAAGGAAGGCAGACGGTAATTTGGATAGTGAACCGACCGCTTGCAGTCGGCGACCGAGAAGCAGGCGCCAAGGCGCTCGAGCTCGCGCTCCGTCGCGTACTTGAACACGATCGCGTCCGTCTGGTGGAGGTGTCACGTACACGGAGCGTAGAGCGCGTCAGTGGCCGTGTATGGGGGGATGAGATCAGGAAGGAAGGTGGGCGAACGCACCATTAGACGTCGAAGGAAGGCGCCAAGTGACGCGGTGGCTGGCGGCGCTTCAATGTGGACCATCACTCTTGTGGTTACAGAACTTCACTCTCGCTTAGTACTTCGTGGGACTTTTTTGAGGTCGTCGATTTTGCTCTGGATTCCCGTGTCCAGAGCGCTCGCGCCGACTTGCCAGTGTGGAACTTTAAGTTACGTTTTCTCCGTCCATTACGGTACTGATCCCTCAATTCCCAAGCATCGGCTTTTTCCCTCTGAAACGCGATACGCAAGTTTTATCAGAAAGAAACCAGCGAGGAGGCAGGAAACAGTATTGGGGGTGCTGACTCTTTTTTCTACCAATCAGAGTCCTCTACCCCTCTCCCCCCCCTCAATCCCCCCTTTTTTCGCGGCGACGGCAGAGGTCATCCCCGCGCTCTGGTCAAACTCCAAGTGTAATCTCGCCCCGCCTGGCGCTCTACTCTAACGCCAAGTGTAAATCGCCTCACCTAGCAGTGACGCTGACGCCAACTCTCGCCCTTCCTCATTGAAAAGTGCTGCCAGCAAGCATACTGAACACTGGGGGGGAAACGCGCACCTACCCTACCTGCCCTACCTATCCTCCCTACCTGCCCCACCGGTTGATCCTCGACGTCCTCGCCTTCTGACTCAGGCCCCCTACCTTGGCGAGAAAGGACGCGCTTGTCGGGCGGTCAGTCGAGAGAAACAGCGCTGATAAGCATGGAGGTGGCCGCGGAGACGTCGGTACCGCCGCCACCCCCGACGGCCATGGAAGCGGCCGGCAAGACGCCGCCAGGGCCGGAGGACGCGCCCGAGATCGTCGGCCAGCCCGTGACGCTCGAGGAGCTCGCGGGCGGCAACCAGGCCGCCGTCCGTGACGAGAAGGAGAAGGAGAAGGAGGAGGAGGAAGAGGAGGGAGAAGCGGACGGTGCGTCCGTGGCGATCGACGTGGCCGCTGCGGTCGACCAGGAGGAGGAAGAGGAGGGCGACGACGAGGACGACGACGAGGACTTCCAGGACCCGATCACGGGCGACTACCTGGACGAGGAGGAGGAGGGGGAGGAGGCGTCTCCGGCGCTGCTGCTGCCCGCGACGGTCCCGCCGACGCTCAGCTTTTCCGTGAACGAGATGGAGGTGGTGACAAACCGCGGCGGGCGCTCAGGCAGCCTGTCGCGCTTCCTGGACGACGCGGACTCGTTCCGCCGGCGGTCGCTGCCGTCGTACCCGGACGAGCTGAGCGTGCCGGGCCACGGGCGCAAGAAGATGACGCTGGAGGCGTTCCTGGACATGGCGATCGACCCGGTGCTGGAGATCCTGGAGGACACGGACTCGGACATCCGCCTGTGGCTCACGCAGCCTGAGACGGTCAAGGAGGTGCTGGCCGAGTTCGTCACGCCGCCCGTGCTCAGCGGCGAGCCGCACGAGGAGTACGGTTACTACAAGAAGCACTTTCTGTGCTCGGAGATCATCATGAAGTTGTACACGGGCGAGGAGGACTTGTACGAGTCCTTCTCGTCCGACTCGTCGTCGGGGTCCACGGCCGCCACGGCGGTCTTTGGCTGCCAGGAAGACGCCGACGTTGAGAAGTGGGCGCTGCTGTATTCTATCTTCGACAACCCCAAGCCGCTGGACGAGATGCAGCTGCTCTTCTTCAGCAAAGCGCTCGTGCGCCTCCACGACGGCTTCTGCCTCGAGGAGGGGTACGTGGCGAACGTGCTCAAGCCGTTCCTGCCGCGCGTCGTGCCGCACCTGTACTCGAACACGATCAAGTACATGCTGACGCTCATCCTGCAGAGCTATGAGAGCGTCCACCCCATCACGGGTCGCAACGACGCCATGGAGATCGCCGCCCCGCTGCTCGCGAAAGCCACGCGCGTGGCCGACAAGCAGGACGAGATGACGCCCGAGAACTTTGCGCTGGTCGAGAACACGGCCAACCTGCTCGTCGACATGCTGCAGGCCAATCAGGCCGACCGCCTCGGCGCCTTCTGCCGCCGGGAAGGGGGCGTGTACCTGTCCAAGTACTTTGTGCGCGACCAGTTCGGCACGATCCGCGGCTTCGAGTCCATGACACACGGCTACCACAACTTCCTGCAGTACATGCTGCTCGAGGAGCTGGCCAAGCGCCCCGAGATCGTCGACGAACTCTTCGCCAACGCCGTGCACGAGCTCGCGACCATGCGCACGCGTGCACACAAGGAGGCCGCCAGTGGTGAGTATCGTATGTCGTTAGATATGAGAGCAGTGGGATCTACTTACTGACTGTGAGTGTGGTTGACGACAGCGCTCAACGTACACATCGCGACCGAGCTGCTGGTGCTTTGCGCCAAGCTGCACACGGATGACAGCGACGACGAGGGCGCGAACGACGAGGACAGCGACAACCAGCGCGAGCACGACGACAAGCGCCGCTCGTCGTCCTCGGCCTTCCCGTCCTCTTACTCGAGCTTCGACCAGTTCCCGACGTCCCCGCGCGAGTCGTCGACCGAGACGTCCATGTACAACCTGGCGGCGCTCGCCCGCGGCCGTGCGTTGTGGTCGCACGTGCGGGAGGTTGCGCAGCGCACGGCGCCCGAGTTTGTCGAGCAGCTGGACAAGGGCCTGCCCTCGTCGGTCGAGATCTCGCTTGCAAAGTACCTAAACGCGCTCGTGACGCTGCACGACCGCGACGTGGACACTCAGCTGCACAAGGCCGCGCTGATCCCGACGTACTTTAACATTCTGAAGAAGCGCTCGACGTTCGACATGCTGCTGATCCACGTGGTGCCCGCCATCTCGTTCGTGATCCGCGACGCCGACGCGACGCGCACGGCGGACTGCCCGCTCATCCGCGACCTGTTCGCCGAGAAGGAGAGCATCCTGGACGTGCTGCTGCTCGCCAAGACGGAGATCCCGGCGCTCGACATCTATGCGGCCATCCTGCACGACGTGATGGACGAGGTGTTCGCCGTGCAGACGCCGTCGGCCAACAACCTGCGCGTGCTCGAGCACTGCAAGATCAGCGCGTCGTGGCAGCAACTGCTCAAGATCACGGGCGCGACCCAGAGCGAGACGTCGTCCTCGTCCGAGAGAGGGTCGGACGAGCGCAGCAGCTCGCTCAAGGAACGCGTGTCGTCGGCCGTGGTTACCGAGGAGGAGGCCGAACTGGAGGAAGAGCCGGTCGAGGAGAACCAGGAGAAGAGCGACGTCACTGTCGAGGACAACCAGAAGCTGGAGGTCAAGCAGGAGGAGGAAGAGGAAGAATTGACCGTCCCAGCTCCCGCTCCGGCTGTTGAAGCTACCCCTGCCGAAGCTCCCGTGGCAAGTGAGGCTGTCGCGTCATCTGAGACGGCGGAGCGCGCGTCCTTGGCTGGCAAGATCGATGAGGCCGAAGACAAGGACGAGGACGAGGACGAGGATGAGGCCTTCAAGCCGCGCTCGTCGTCGATGGGCGTGGACAACCAGCTGGAGGTCGCGGCGGACGAAGAGCCTGCCAAGGAGGAGGCTGGTCGTCCGAGCACCGGTCGTGCCAGTCGCGCCAGCCGCGTCAGTTCCGTGAAATCCGACACGGACCGGTCCAGTCGCGCGTCTTCGCATGAAAAGGCTGCGGCCAAGTCGGAGACGGACGAGCACTCGACCGACGGCGAGACGATCCGCAAGTCGTCCTTCTACCTGAAACAGGTGCTGCAGTCGCCCGTGTTCAAGACGCCTATGCGTCTGGGCGGCGTGATCAAGACACCGTCTCCTCAGACCCACGCTGCGTCATCTTCTGGCGACCAGCAGTCTGCCGCATCATCCTCGGCGCACACGACGACGCGCAACTCGTTTGGCTGGAACAGCATGTTCAAGAAGCTGCGCAAGACGCTGGTCACTAGCCACACGGAGAAGCCCGAGAAGAAGCTTCTAGCGCTGAGCAACGAGCCGTTTGCGGGCGCGTCGGGTTCGTCTGGGGCCTCGGCGGCGGCCGGTCCGACGGTTGCGCCTCGATTGACGGACGTGCTGGTGGTCGACACGTCCAAGGGCGAGGATGTGACGACGTTCGTTCATCGCGATGGCGGAGTTGTCGTCACGGACGTGCCGCTCCCGACCACCAAGCACTCAAACGTAGCGACCACGAACGGCATGAACGTGATCACGGCGGGCTACATGTACAAGAGCAAGCTGCCGGAGACGGGTCAGCGGCATTTGTGGGAGCGGTATTACTTCGTGCTGAACCGCGCGGACGGGTCGCTCAGCTACTACATCAGCGAGACGCACGCCAAGGACCGCACGTTCGTGCGCGGCACGTCGCGGCCACTCAGCGTGTCGGAGGGTATCCCGGTCCACGTGGCGAGCGGCCAGCGCAGCGTCTACGGCTTCCAGATCAACACGCAGGGCCACGGCTGCTTCATGGTGCTCGTGGACTCGATCGACACGCGGCTCACGTGGCTGACGGAGATCGTCGCGTGCGTCTCGGCGTCGACACAGCAGCAGCAGCAGCGCTTGTCGCTTGTCGGATCCGGCAGCGAGCACAGCGAGCCCGTGAGCGGCGGTCGCCACTCTCTGACGGGTGCGCCGGCCAAGCTGACGAAGCCGGAGCTGAAGGAACTGGTGGTAGAGTTCTACAGGAACCTGTTCGGGCCGAACCTCAAGTTCTCGTCGCCCATGGACGCTCCGGCGTCGTTCTGGATGGAGGAGAAGATCGACCCCGTGAGCGAGGCGTGCGTGCTGCGCTCGAACCTGCCCGACTGCGTGCCCTATTGGGGCGAGTTTCACGGGTACAAGCGGCTGTGTGACTACTGGAAGACGCGCGACGAGACGGTCGAGCGCAGCAGCGGCCGTGTGCTGCGCGTGGTGGTCGACGAGGACGAGGGCACGGCCGTAGTGCTCACGTCGACGACGTACCGCATCCTGCGCAACAGCGAGATCGTGACGGAAGAGTCGTGCGACATTGTCAACGTGACGAACGGCGCCATCTCGAGCATCCACTGCACCTTTGACTCGCACCGCGTCGCCCAGGCCTTCAAGAAGTGAGTCCGAGGTGTTGGTTGGATAGTTTGCGTGCGTATTGATGGCTCAACTGACGTGTGTTCTGCTTGTTCATCGATGCAGGGAGGGCGTGAGCGCGTCGTAGATGCAAGTGGCGCGCTGGCGACGGATAGCGAGTTCGAGTTCGAGTGCGCGGTTCGGGCGCCGAGCGAGTGGGTGGGCGGGCGGCAGGGACTGCTCTCAGTAGATCGTTAGACGGTGGGGCGGCGCCGACCTCGGGCGTCAGAGGACGCTCGCTGCCCGCCACTATGAACCCACCGCCGCCCGCGACCCGCCCACTACGAGCGAAACGAAGCGAGTACCTCGACACTGTAGGTGTGCTGCTGTGTATATATGTGTCGCTGGCGGGCTGGTCTGTCTGTACAGGAAACCAATGACGACGAGCACAGGCGGCCGGCGTGTGTTAGACGAAGAAGAAGCAGAAGCAGGAAGCGAAACGAGTGCGTCGCAAGATGTTAAGTTTTGGATTTTATGATGCCATTTGCCCTTTGACCCCAACGTTGTTCAGGTCGCGATCGCTGCCAACTCACCCGTCAAGCGTCATGACGTTGGCGCCGCCCACGTCGAACTGCGCAATGTCCGCGTGCCCGTCGAACAGGTCGCGGCCGAGCGCGCCCATGCCTCCGCCCAAGCCTCCGTTGATGCCTCCTCCGCCCATGCCTCCGTTGATGCCGCCGCCTGCACCCATGCCGCCGCCGCTGCCGTTGTTGGGACTCGTCGCCAGGCGCATCTTGCAGCTCAGCAGCTTGGCCAGGTGCTCGAACATGTCTCGCTGCTGCGCGCGGTCGCCGGCGCTGGCCTTGAGTGCCTTCTGCTGCTTGCGCAGCTCCTTGGTGAGCGACTCCTGCTGCGCCACCTTGTGCTTGTACAGCTCCTGGAAGCTGCGGATGTCGCGCAGCAGCCTCTTGCCGCCGCCGCCCTCGAACTCGACCTCCTGCGCCACCTTGTCGGCCCTCGCGCGCTCGACCTCGAGCTGGCAGTTGAGCAGGTGGAACTGGGACTCCTCGCGCAGGCAGTCGTCCTGGAAGGCGGCGCACTCCTGCTCGAGTTTGAGCCGCTCGGCCTCAAGCCCCACGGCCGCGGCGTCGTATTGCGACTTCTTGTCCAGATAGACCTGCTCCGTCTCCTGGTACTTCTGGCGCACGGCGCGCAGCTCCTTGATCTGCGGCGCGAGCTGGTTCTTGCGCTCCTTGAGCGTCTGGTTGAGGTCCGTCACGACGCGCGAGATCTCCTCGAGCGTCTCGCCCTTGAGCTGATTCACCTGCGCGTTCATGGCCGACACGGCGTCCAGCTTGTCGTGCGTCTCGAGGAAGCCCGCGACGCCCCGCTTGGCCTCCAGGTTCCGCAGGAAGCCCTCAAGGTCGGCGCTCCTGCTCTTGAGCAGCTGCTCCGTGCGGTGCAGCACCACACTCTCGGCCGCCAGCTCGGCCAGCTCGGCCTTGACCTTCTTGTACTGCGCCGTCTTGTTGCGCAGCATGTTGGAGTACTGCTTGAACTCCTCTCGCGACATGGCGCCGGCGCCCGCCTGACGAGACAGCTCGGCCAGCTTGGCCTCGACGCTCTCAATCTGCCTCTGTACGGCGGCCTTGTCCTGCTGCATGCGCTCCGCCTCGTCCTCCTTCTCGGCCAGCTTCTTGGCCTGCACGCTCGCGTGCTGCCGGAAGATGGCCAGCTTGTCGTCGCCACCGCTGGCCCCGCTCGCGCGCTGCGCCTCGGCCACTTGCGCCTGGAACTGCTGGATGGCCGCGCGCAGCTGCGCGATCTCGTCCTCCATGTCGGCGATGTCGTGCTCCGTCTTGGGCGGCTCGGCCAGCGCCTTGTCGACGCGCTGGAGGTTCTCCTGCTGCGCGCGGAACTCCTGCGGGAACTTGTGCAGCAGCAGCTCCTGGTTGCGCCCCACCTGCGCCTGCAGGTGCTCGAAGAGCTGGTCGGGCGACGTGTCGGAGCGCAAGGCGCCGCGCAGCTCGAGCAGCCGCGCCTCGCTCTCTCGCGCGCGCTTCTCCACCAGCGAGAGCGCCAGCATCTGATCGCGCTTGCGTTCGGCCAGCTTGGCCTGCTCCTCCTGCTCCTTGCGCAGCGCGCTGGTAGCCTCGAGCACGTCCTTGAAGCCGCTCTCGCCCGCCGTCTTTTTCTTGAGCGCCGCGATCTTCTCCACCAGCTGCGCCGCCTCCTCCTCCATCTGCGAGATCTCCTTGCGCAGCTCGCCTGGCCGCGACTTGCTCGCGCGCAGCGCGTCCACCTCCTTGTGCACGGCCTTGAACTGCTCCTGCAGCTGCGTGTGGTGCTCGTACATGGCCAGCAGGTTCTCATTGCCAAAGTACTCCTGTGGCACGCTGAGCGGCGCCAGGAAGCGGCCTAGGTATGCGCGCTTCTTGTGCGTCGGCAGGCTCTTGAGTGCCCAGTGCAGGACGGCGTACACGACCTGCCGGTCACCCAGCATGAGCGCGTCGCGGAAGCCCTCGAGGTCGCGCGGCAGCGGGAACTTGAGCAGCTGCAGGAACTCGAGGTAGCGCATGGCGCGCGCCTCGTCCGCCTCGCGCCGCAGGTCCACCGAGTGCTTGCTTGCGTCCATCTCGGCGAACACATCGTTGAGCACCTGCAGCAGCTCGAAGTTGCTCTTCTCGTCGAACGCCACCAGCGTCAGCCCCAGACGGAACGGCTCCTTATTGAGCTGCTCCACGATCAGCTGCAGCTCGCTCATGGTTGGTCGGAGAGAGTGGAAGCGAGAGGTAGGTGGGTTAGATGGAGATTGATCTGAGTGTCGTTGCTCGTGTCCGGGTGCAGAGAGATCTGCGAGTGGAGACAACGAAGAGAGAAGAGGAGGGAGGGGGAGGGGAGGGAGGGGCGCGCGCCTCTTCACATGCGAAACAGTTGACAGGTCCGCCGACTCGGTAACTATAGCGCAAGCGACAGAGAGGAGGCACTTACGTCGACCCAAAGAGCGTGGATTCGTGTCAAGAGCGCTCCAATGGGGCTCGCAGTGATGCTAGGAGTCGACGTGGGGCTAGAGAGATGCAACTATCCAGAGTGACGATCATGAAAGATGTCTTTTGTCAGAGTGACGATCACTTTGGCTCCCTCCGGCGGTCGACGAGTCCATCGTGGCGTCCTCATGCGGCTTCGAGGCATCGGTCAGTTAGTGGCTGTGCCAAGCGTGAATCATATTAATCATAAGCCTGCCCCGATTCGTCCTGCTACTGCTGTCTATAAGGAGCAACTCGCCATCACAAGGCGAGAGGCGAGAGCCTACCTCCGTGCGGTGTGCTCTCGCTCAGACGAAGCACTCGAGGTCCTCGAGCTGCCGCTCGAGCTCGCGCTTCTGCTTGATGAACCTGCGCGCGAGCTCCTCGCAGTCGCGCTCGTACTCTCGCTGTAGCTCCGCCAGCTGCCGGTGGATGGCGGCCGCGTCCTTGCCGCCCTCCGGGATGCAGTCGGCAGGGCGCGTCGCCTCGCTCTTGCCCAGTGGGTCGCCCATCGCGGGGTCGTCGCGGCTCTGGTTCTGCCGGAAGTACTTTATGAAGGACGGCTCCACCGCGTCGTCGCCCTGTTCGCTCTTGCAGCTGACGCCCATGTCCGGAGACGCCTTCATCGTCCCAGTGCTGTACTCGTCGCTGTCATAGTCGGCAGCAGGCCCACTCATCGCCATCGTACCCGTCAATGACGCTCCGTAGTCGACTCCATCGTGATTGAAACTGGTCGGCGCAGGCGAAGGAACTGCCGTCGGCGCGTGGCAAGGGATCATCGTGCCGTACAGGTCGCTGGACGAGAGCTCGGACCCGCTCTTGCTGGCCTCCGACCCATCTCCGCGAAAGACCATGGTGCCGCAGGCCACCTCAGTCGATGAGGACGAGCAACTTGGGGAGAGCGCGGCCGTGGGTCCATAGCCACTTGAAGGCCGCATCGTGTCGGTCGAGGACGCCGAGAACCGCACCGTGTCGGACGCGTTGGTCTCTTCGAACCGCGACGCCATCGTATTGATCCGCGCCGTACCGCCGGTGCGCAGCATGGTGCTCAGGTCCGAGACCGACAGCGACCCGTCAACATGGCCCGTGGTCGCGCTGCGGAACGCGTACTCGTCCTGCGCGTGCGCCTCCCGAGCTTCGTGCACGAGCTCCAGACTCTCGTCGACGAGTTCCTGCAGGATCGCGAGTCCGGCGCTCGACGAAGAAGTTGCGCGCAGCTTGTCGACCTCGCGCTTGATGAACGGGTGGGCGAGCAGTTCGCTGGCCGTCGGGCGGTCGCGCGCGTCTTTCTTCAGGCACGTGGCGATAAAGTCCGAGAAGAGGGGCGAGAAGTCCTCCGGGCGCTTGAGCGTGGGCGACGGGCGGTTGGGGATGAGGAAGATGGCGCGCATCGGGTGCATCTGCGCGAGCGGCGGCTCTCCTTCGGCCACCTCGATGGCCGTGATGCCGAGCGACCACACGTCCGCCTTGCCGTCGTACTGCGACTCCTGGATGACCTCGGGCGCCATCCAGAACGGAGTGCCGATGACCGTCTTGCGCTTGTTGAGCGTGCTCGTCAGCTGCGCCGACACGCCAAAGTCCGCGAGCTTGGCATACCCGTTGGCCGCGAGCAGGATGTTGCCGGCCTTGACGTCGCGGTGGAGGTTGCGGCGCTCGTGCAGGTACTCGAGCCCGAGCGCGACGTTGGCACAGACAGCGGCGACCTGCCGCTCGTCCAGGCAGCGGCCGCGCAGCTCCATGAGGTCGGCGATGGACCCCCCGGCGCAGTACTCCATCGAGATCCACAGGTGCGCGTCGAAGAGGAAGCTGCCGAAGTACTGGACGACGAAGGGCGACGCGCACGACTCGAGGATGGCGATCTCGCGCGTCACGCTGGCGCACTCGTCCCCTTCGAGCGGCACGAGTTTGAGCGCCACCACCTGCGCGGTAGTCCTCATCACGGCCTTGTACACCTTGCCATAGGACCTGCGCACACATGCCACAAGGCCGATCAGTCAAGAACCCAACACGAAGCCGAGACGAACGCAGTTTGGAGACGATAACGCACCCTTCACCGAGCCGCTCCAGCACCTCGAGCACCTCCTCCGGGTCTTCGTCGCGCTGAATGCTCGTCATCGCTGCTCGGGGTGGACCTCGTGTGGAGGAGTACCGTCTTGTACTGCGACTGCGGGAGCCGACGAACCGAAGCGGAGCCTACGGGGGCCGATAGAGGTGGAAGTGCGGTCGACGGACTGGATTCGCGAGTGCTAGAAGCAGCGGCAAGCAGTCAGAAACACCGGGAGCGAGACAAGAGCGAGCAAATATAGCCCGGAGGCTAGATGACTCGCTGCTCTGTGCTGCGCTCGCCATCGGACCCACGCAGCACGCGCCCGAGCCGAGCGGATACAGAAATACTGCGCTTGAAGTATCAGAAGATCGGCTATTTCAGGCGCGAGAAGAGACTGGGGGTCAACTACAGCAGCCAACAGCACGTCAAAGCGTCAACAACTCATCATACCATCGCTTCGCCTCCGCCCAAGACGCCGACAGCAATAGCACGCGGTCGAGACGAACTCAGGCCGCGTATCCAAGCGTCAAGCAGCCTCCTGCGTCGACACCAAACACGCCATGTCGGTCCGTCTGTGGGTCGATCGATGATCGTTCGCATGCCACGCTCGAGTCCGGCCTGGAATCCAAAAAAATAAAGCGGCGGCGGGTCGATTCGTCGCCCCGCCGCCACTCTTTTCATTCGCTTCTCTGTTAACATCCACACGCCGAAGGAGAAGTCGATCTGGACGCCTTCTCTGCGATTCCCTCGCTCCCGTTGCGCCTCCATCTCGAGTCCGTCTACTGCTTACAGCGTCATGAGTTCGGGACTCTCCATGTAGGTCTTGAACACCTGGAGGAACTGGCCGGCGACCACGTCGTCGACCACGCGGCGGTCGGACGACAGCGTCACGTTCATGAGCGTGGCGACGCGCGGCTCCGGATCAACGCCCTCCTTGATGGTCTTGGGCGGCAGCACCTCGCGGCGGCCACGGCCAACAGCCATGATGCACGCCTGCGGGGGGTTGACGACGGCCGTGAAGCCGTCGATGCCGAAGCCGCCGAGGTTCGAAATGGTGAACGAGCCGCCCTGGAACTCCTCGGGCTTGAGCTTGTTGGCGCGCGCGCGGCCCACGAGCTCCATAAATACCCCGTTGATGCCGCTGAGGCCCTTAGCGTCCACCTTGGGCACAATGGGCGTGATGAGGCCCGCGGCCGTCGCGACGGCCACCGAGATGTCGATGGACGCGTTCGGCTTGACCGACTTGGTCGCCACGTCAAAGTGGCAGTTGGCCTCGGGCACGTCGCGCAGCGCGAGCGCCACGGCCTTGAGGATGAAGTCGTTCAGCGACACCTTGACGCTGTGCATGTTCTTGAGCGTCTTGCGCAGCTTCATGATGTTGTCGATCTCGCAGTCGATGCTCGCGTAGTGATGTGGCACCTCCACCTTGGACGCCGTCAGGCGCTTGGCGATGATTTTGCGCATGTTGGACAGCGCAATGTCCTCGAACTCGGCGTCCGCGACCGTCGGCGCGGGGGCGGCGGCCGCGGGGGCAGTGGCGGCGGCAGCAGGGGCAGCAGCGGCCGGCGCGGGCGCCGCCTTGGCCTCCAGACCGGCCCAGTATGACTCGGGCAACAGGTCTCGCTTGCCGAGGAACTTGATCAGCGGCACGCGAGAGCCGTCCGCCTCAGCGGCGGGAGCAGCAGCAGCAGCAGCAGCAGCAGTTGGCTCGGGGGTCGACGCCTCCGCAGCGGGCGCAGCAGCGGCGTCCTCGTCGGCCGAGAGCGAGGAGAGCGCGCCGCTGGACAGCAGGCTCTGGTACGTGTCGAAGTCGGGCACGGTGAAGGCGAGCGTGGCGCCCACGGGCACGTCCGCCGAGCCGACGGGGCGCACGATCTTGGCCAGCACGGCCTCGTCCTGCATCTCGTAGTCGACCACGGCCTTGTCCGTCTCCACCTGGCACAGCACGTCGCCGACCTGGATCTCCTCGCCCTCCTTCTTCAGCCAGGCCGAGATGGAGCCCGTGGTCATGGTGGGCGACAGCGCCGGCATGGCCAGCGGCTCCACGCCCTCGGGCAGCGTCGCGAACGCGCGGGCGGCCAATGGCGCCACGCGCCAGTTGCGCAGCGGGCGGGCGGCAACCGAGCGGAGCACGAGCAGGCGGCGCATGTTGGAGGGGTGGTGTAGGTATTCGTACGACGGAGGGAGGGCTTCCTTCCGCTGCGAGTTATCCAATACCTAGCGGCGGCGATGGGACCGATCGACGGACTTGTCGCGTGTCGGATGGGGGAAAACGAGAGCCGCTCGCTCCCCAAGCACCAAGGATAGGATAGCGCGGGCGGGTGGGTTTGAAAAGCCGGGTGGGTTTCAATTTGCATACTGAGCACAAGTGAAGTGGAGGGCGGAGGGAGGTCAGGCCCGGCCCGTGCGCGCAGAAAACGGGCTGAAAGAAAATCACCAAGCAAAGCGGGCCAAAGCGACCGGATAGAAACGCGCCCGGAACACTGAAGGGAAGCGACCAGTCATAGGCAGCACCCACCATTTTGGACCGAGAGAATGTCATCCCAGTGGAAAAAAAAGGAAGGAGCCTAGATTTAGCTTAGGTTTTATTGCGCTTTGCATTACTTTTGTCCTATATCTTAGAGTCACAAATACGAGTCTAATTTAACGTAAAAACGATCTTTACGGTGTTAATCGATGTTAAAATAGAGTTGATAAAATACTTTTTGTGCCATTCCTTCTATCGCAAAAACCAGATAAACTATCAATAATTCAAGGGTATTCTATTATGGAGCATATTAAAGTGTGTAGTTCCCACACTTCGGCCGTTGGACGCGCCTCCACATCCAGCGAAAGAACCAGCGCCGCGGGCAGCGCTGCCGGTACGCCCTCGAAGATGCACGCCGGCACGAAGAGCAACAGGGTACACTGACGCGCCTTGCTGCTACAGACTCGTCTACGCTTGCGTCAGCGACTCGAACGTCTCCCTGCGCCGCGCGCGAGCTCCTGCCCCACCCACAGTGTGCGTTCCTGGGCGAGGGGAACCGCTGCGCAAATTATTTCGGTACGCGACCTTCATCGGCCGATATCTCTGTCAATATTGGACCAAATCTAACGCGCCTTGCTGCTACAGACTCGTCTACACGTGACCTAGCTGC
>JAADXW010000413.1:0-22733 GCA_023337975.1 Phytopythium ostracodes
ACGACAATGCCCTTGTTGAGTCTTAGAACGTTCTAGAACGCTAAATAACACGGGTGTTTTGACATTTTCTTATCATTTTGACCGGCCGGATTTTGGGGGGTGTTGTGACTCGACCACTCTATCAAATCAAACTGGGAAAAAATGTCACCCACATGCTAAACACGATTATCGAAGTGTTTTCAGCGATTTTCAGCTTCTCCGCTCTCTTATTGGTCAAGAAGCTTTACAGAATGGCATTTTTTTATATTTTTGGCCAGCACTTTATATACAGTTCGAAACTAAATGAATACGTTATAAAAGGTCATCGAGTTCAAGCATCTACGAGCAATCTAGCGTTGAAGTGGAACTTTTTGGTCTGAACTCTTGTCCCACGAGCCCATACAGAATCCAAGTGATTCGAGGCAACTCTAAACACGCCGCAAAGACCACATGGTCGCCCGCAATCCCCCGACAGCCCGAACAGAAAACGCGCGGCAACAATCTGGTCAGCCTCTATACAGCCCGCAAGCAGCAGCATGCTCAACAATCCGCAACACCAAATACAGCCGGACGTGATCCGTCGCCCCGTCGTCACGCAGTTTTTCCTGTCCGAAGCGTAGAAGCAACCCAGCTGACCGCTGACGCTTGGGCGGGCGGTACAGTCAATGTCCGTCCTTTCTCGTTACGGTACTGCTCTTCTTCCTTTCCCTCTTCCGACTGTCCTTCATTTCGCGAATCACCCGCTTCCGGTCACGAGGACGCGCGAATATTCACTCCCGCGCTTACCGCAGGAGTACTCCTCCACCTCTCTCTCTCCATCCCCTCTTCCCAACCAACGACAGCAGCATGGCTTTCGGTATCTCGACGCGCGCGGCGGCACTGCTGGCGCTTGCGGCGGCCAGCATGGCGACGGACTCGGCGGACGCGTGGCTGGCGCCTATCGTGACCAAGGGCAACAAGTTCTTCAACTCGGACACGGGGCTCGAGTTCCGCATGAAGGGCATGGCGTACTACCCGCGACCGAACGCGGGCGAGATGGCGGACGTGAGCAACTACGACTGGGCCGCGGACGAGCACGAGGACGTTTGGTCGCCGCACCTCGAGGTGCTCAAGGACCTGGGCGTCAACGCCATCCGACTGTACTCGGTCGACCCGAGCAAGTCGCACGACAAGTTCATGTGCGCGTGCTCCGAGGCCGGCATCTACGTGCTCGTTGGCATGACCGCTCCGTGCGAGAACTGCTCCGTGCTGGACGCGGTGCCGCCCGCGTGCTACCCCGATGACATCTTTACCCGCGTCCAGATGGTCTACAACGCGTTCGCCGTCTACGACAACACCCTTGTGCGTTTTACTCGTCCGCACTTACTGGTAGACACATTCAGACTCATTCTAACAAACCCGACGTGTGCTGTTTGTGTCGTCAACCTCCAGGGCTTCAGCATTGGTAACGAGAACAACCTGCAGACTCTGCACGGCAAGGACGGCACGACCACAGCGCCGTGCGTCAAGGCGCTGCTTCGTGACACGCGCAGCTACGCGGCGAGCTGTGCTGGCCACGTGCGCCAGGTCCCTATCGGCTTGGACATTGCCGATATCCCGCCGCGTGAGCAGTGGCTACAGTACTACGACTGCTCGATCGACGACGACGAGAACACGCGCGCCGAGTGGTACGCTGAGAACGGCAGCTTCATCTCGTAAGCGGATGCAAGTGCTGATGTTGCGTCTTTGTGAAATAGGATCGGCTTCAACCCGTACGTCGAGTGCGACCCAATCGACCACACGTCGTACAACCAGTCGACGGGTCTCAAGACGCTCATGGCCGAGTACGCCGACACGGGCTACTCGCGCCCCATCATGTTCGGCGAGTTTGGTTGCAACGAAGGCGAGAACACGATCGACGGCTTCGAGAACCAGCGGTCGTTCTACGATGTGAGTTGGCACTGAAAATGATCCCTTGTGAGGTTTTCAGTATCTGACCATCAAGACCTTATCGCTGCTTGTAACAGGCGAAGTGGATGAACGAAGAGCCCGAGATGACGGCGGAGATCGTCGGTGGGAACGTGTTCGAGTTTACTACCGAGGTGGCGAACCTCAAGACCTCCAAGAGTCAGTGGCTATTGTGCATTTCCACCACACTATTCGTTATTATCCGTCCTAACTAAACATCTCCTGTTGCAGAGCTCACCAAGACCAAGGACGCGGGTAAGTTCGGTGTCGGGTACTTCCAGCCGGACAACTGCGACCACGAGACGATCGCGTGCGAGTTCAACGGTTACCCCGAGTACGAGAACCTCAAGAAGGCTTACACTACCACGAAGGACTCGACCGTCACGTTCGACGACTACACGCCCACGCGCGACGAAATCCTCACATGCCCGAGCAAGATCAGCTCGAGCCTTCCTTCCACCCCTGACGGTAAGCACCAGGTTTCTCTCTGAATCTCTGATGTTGCCTTTCAATCGTCTCTAATTCTCGCTTTGACACGAGTGTAGTGCCGATTCTCGAGTGCACCGTCGCCCAGCCAGTCTGCAATGGCAAGAAGGCCAACGCGTATGAGCATCAATCGACCGGCACCACCGTCGGCGAGAAGCGAACGCCGTCCAACAACGCCACTACGTCGGTTGACAATGCCAAAACATCGGCGAGCAGCTCTTCGGTTGCCTCCATCGGATGCGCACCCGCGTCCGCGCTTGCTATGGCGGCGTCCCTCGTTCTTGCTGGTGTTCTCGCCAACAACTAGACATGCGTCTGGTCGCCTGAGTACACAGATTGGCGACCCAGAACTTCGTGCCGGAGCTCTCCTCACCAGAGTCGCACGGACGAAGGTGAAGCGGTTGAAGGCTTCCGGTAAATAAACTATACGTGTGCTGTTCGAACCGAATGCTGCTTGATGGACTTGTTATTGTTCTAACTGGTCGTTGCGAACCCGAGAACAAGCGCGATCAATGAAACGCCGCTGGATCGCATGCCCTCCATCCACCTATGCTGCTCGATGACCGATGTGCCGATGTTCTCCGAAATCCTAACACGTTCAGTGCGCGTGTCAACTGTCCAATGCCATCCCCGAAAACCTCGAAGAAGGGTACCAGCAGGTGCTATCCTGTTCCCTTTGATTTTCATGTACTGCAGGCAATGCTGTCCCTTTGGTGTTGATCCGATGGCTAACGAATGTATTTTAGGATTGCGAGGCACGCGCAAAGGCAAGGAACGCGACGCGATCGTTCAAAGTGGCCACCAGCGCGTATAATTAGACACTCGACAACACAAGGAAACAGCTTTCAAGCTCCCCGGGCATACCAGCGAGATGCAAGGGGGAAAAAAGAGGAAAGAAACAACGGCCACTCGCAACGGCCGACGCCTTCCACATCGCATGTCAAGCCTGGATCGCAGTCGGCCGTTGCAGCGGCATCGTAACCGGAGCAGAAGCGCGCAATGAGGGTCAGACGGAGGCAGTTGAATTTGCTCGGCGACCGCGACTCTCTTGCTCCTCCTACACGCCACTCACTCTTGGATTTGCCCGACACCCTCACTACCGCCTAGCGACTCCGCCCTCCTTCCACCTCTTCCAACCAACCTCCAAGCGAGATGTCTTTCCTGCGTGCGTCTCGCGTCGGACTCGCGGCTTTGCTGGCTATGAGCTGCATCTGCATCGAGCAAGCCGATGCGTGGCTGCCGCACATCATCACCAAGGGCAAGAAGTTCTTCTACTCGGACACGGGGCTCGAGTTCCGCATGAAGGGGATGGCGTACTACCCCCGACCGAACGCGGGCGAGTTCTACACCGTCAGCAACTACGACTGGGCCGCGGACGACCACGAAGACGTCTGGGGACCGCATCTTGAAGTGCTCAAGGAGCTCGGCGTCAACACGCTGCGACTCTATTCCGTCGATCCGAGCAAGTCGCATGACAAGTTCATGTGCGCGTGCTCCGAGGCCGGCATCTATGTGCTCATCGGTCTCTCTGCTCCGTAAGTTGGCGCTTCCGTCTCGAGCCATTTGCTTGGTCCCTAGCTTCTGACGTGCTTGCTTCATTTCTATTGGTATGTCTAGATGCGAGGAGTGCGCCATCATCGATGCTGAGCCGCCCGAGTGCTACCCTCCGCACCTCTTTTCGCGCGCGCAGATGATCTACAACGCATTCGCCATCTACGACAACACTCTGGTCCGTTTGGGTGCTCACTGGTGGATGTCTACTTCGTCTCGAGCGCTAACACGGGTGTTTGTGTCAACCTGCTTGACTCAATCAAATAGGGCTTCAGCGTTGGCAATGAACACAACTTGCTGATCAAGTATGGCAACGACGGCACTGCTACGGCTCCGTGCGTCAAGGCGTTCCTTCGTGACGTACGCAATTATGCCTCGAGTTGCCTGGGCGCGCTGCGCGCCGTGCCCATTGGTCTCGACATTGCGGACACGCTTCCACGCTCGCAGTGGATCGAGTACCACGACTGCCCCGTGGAAGAGAACGAGTTCACGCGCGCTGAGTGGATCGGCTTCAACCCGTACGTCGAGTGCGACCCGACACACATGAGATACAGCGAGTCCACAGGCCTGCAGGGGCTCATGAAGGACTACGCGGACACGAAGTACGCGCGCATTATCATGCTTGGCGAGTTTGGCTGCAACCTCGGCGACAACACGATCGACGGCTACGAGGCGCAGCGCGAGTTTTACGATGTACGTTGCGTTGCGCCTGCCTGTTCCGCGCCTCTCTGCTCGTCTAACTATTGCCGTGTTTGGTGGCATTGCAGGCCCGTTGGATGAACGAGGAGGAAGAAATGATGGAACAAGTCGTGGGCGGCAACGTGTTCGAGTTCTCGACCGAGAAACTCCACCTCAAGGATGGAAGTACGTCACTCGTCTTGCTGATCAGTCCCTGTTGGCCGCGAGTGCAGTCTGCTAACATGTTGTGCGCGATACTCTTCAGAGCTGACCAAGAAGATGGACGCGGGCAAGTACGGCGTCGGGTACTTCCAGCCGGACAACTGCGACAACGTCGACATCCCGTGTGAGTACGTGCCGTACCCGGAGTTCGACAACCTGAAGAAGCACTACGGCGAGACCAAGAACTCGACGCTCTCGATCAAAGACTACATGGCGCCGACCAATATCCTCACGTGCCCCAAGACGATGAGCATCGATCTGCCGCCGACGCCCGATGTGGAGGTGCTCGAGTGCTCTGTTGCTCAGCCTGTGTGCAACAGAGTGAAGGCGAACGCTTTCAAGAAAGACTACTCGCAAGCTCTGCGAATGGGCGAGATCAAGAAGCCAGCGAACATCGGCGTCGAAGAGGAGGAGGTCGCGAACAACGCGAAACCTGCTAGCGAGTCGACTGGCAGCTCTTCGGGATTGGAAGATGCTGGCTATGAAACCTCCCAGTCGTCTGGTGTGGTGCCTGTGGCGATGATGGCGACGCTGCTGCCTGTCGCGCTTAGTGTCGCGTCGTTGGTGCTGTTGGCCTAGAGCGACGGAGCGTTGGCATGGCGGCATCCATCCGTATTCGTACTTTTAGCTGACTTGAACTAGCCATTGAGCTGGCAGTTGGTTATTCGATCATCCATGTTGCTCTAGGCTAGATCGGACTCAGAACATCGATAATAAAGCGTGCATTCATTCCTTCGACGTGCACGGTTTCACGGTAAAACTGAAAGATCAGCAGGGCGGGACAGAATTCTAAATCTAGACATGGATGGCCTTGTTTCCTCTCCGTGCTCTACGGGGGCGTGCTGCCGCGATGTAGCACTAAGCCAAGGTGCATTAGCGATGCCTCTGCTGCCAGGTCGTGGCGTGGGGGGTTTAACGTTGCTGGAGTCGACCAAAAGTGCGAATGGTTGCCCCAAACTCTCTAATCTATACGAACTACTATCGCGACCACTTACCGACGTGGAGGGCAAACCATTGGACGGAGCACTTGTCGGACCGGGCCGGGTTGTCGGACAGTCGCGCGGGTCGGACCGGCTGTTCGACCTGTTGAGCACGACACTTTCCTCGGCGTTCCGCCTCTGAAACTTACCATTCTCCGACAGGATGCTCGCGTGTTTCGCAATGTGCTGCTCGGACTGCTCCCCTCGAAGCCTGGGCGCCTCTAAAATTAGCCATCTAACCTCCCCGCGGCGCGTGGACTGTGGCACTCTGCTCCCCCTCGTTCCTCCCTCGAGCTGCCTCGCCTGCCCGTCAGTTATTAACTGACAGAGTTTGCGTCTCGATGGCGTCGCGCGTTCACGCGTGGAGTGCAAGCGAACGGGGCAGCAAGAGTGCTGCCGGGGTCTCGAAGTGGGAAATTGTGGTGGCTCTCTACAACTGGGCGACATGGGGGTTCATCAGCGTCATGGTCTTCTCGCAGCTTCTCGGTATTGTCTGGAACACCATGACGACGTCGTTGTACTACGACTTTGGCGCGGACCCTCGAAACGGCATCGCCCCTATCGTCGGCTACAACGACGCCCCCTACTCCGACCGCGTGGTCGTTTGCGTCTTTGACGGCACGCAGTATCAACCTCGACTTGCATTGCAAGCTCTGGCATCGGAGAAGGCCTCGTTGATCGGTAGCTCCAAGAGCAACCCGGTTGGTTACCGGATCATCGATCGTCGTAAGAATGCTGGGCTTGACAAGGACGCGCAACAAATCTTCTTCGACTCTTGCAACCTCATCGCATCAACCCTCGACCAGATCATTGACGCCTGTGGCGCGATCGGATACACTAGCGTGACGCACGACCAACTCCGCCTCGTGGACGACTACGACAGCGACAACACCTACGCGATCACCGACTCGCTCCCGGTTCTCATCATGCCGTTCTGGGATAACTCGGCCTACGGTCGCCACGCCATCCCATCCATGGACGGAGACGCGTGTGTATTCCGGTTGCTAGGCGCGTACGGCGACAGCAAGATCGCTGACGCGATCTTCCGCGGTGCCAACAAGTCGATCCGTCATGCTCGGACGGTCGAGTGGCTTGATCGACCTGGTGGCACGTGGCGAAATGGCTGGTACGAGGACCCAACAGGCGTCAAGTGGGGCTCTGAGATCGTGAGCTCGTATTTGACATCCGAGTACAACATGCTGCACCGCCAGTTCGACATGCGCACGGGCAAAGAAATCGAATGCTCAACAAGTTCCTCCTGCAATCAAGTCGAGTATCTGTCTCGCTGGGGTTCCAAGTTCCAGACGCTCGACCACTACTTTGACATCGACTCCGTCTACGTGGGCAACGGCACGCAATACGGGCTGTTCCAGTATCGAAGCGCCTACAACCGGGTCGTGACCATCAAGTACGACTGGGAGACGCTGCTCTCCAACACCTCCGTCACCCTCCTGCTCGGTCGCTGGATGTTCGCGATGCTCGCGCTTCACTACGGCTACTATCGCTGCGAAACCGAGTGGCGGAACGGTGGAATCGGGTGCATTGCCAGCGCCAGAAGCTTCAACCTACTCCCACTGGTAGTGTTGCCCAAGCTCAAGATGACGCTGTGCGCATTCTGGACGGTTGGGTGCAACTTTGAAGGCGAGCAGTCCGGCTTGTCCGAGGCATGGTTCACCGTCTACCCCGCGATTGTCGAGCTCGTGCTCGTCTACTACAGCTTGCTCAATACGGTGGCCAAGATCCTTCGCCGACGCATCTCGGACTCCCTGTTCGCTCCGACCATCATTGCACTCTGTGTGATGCACTACGTGCGACTTGGGTTGGCCAATAGTGGATGGCTAAAGGGCGTCGAAGCGCGGGTGCCAACGCACGTGTTCTCGGATGAAGTGGAGCGGCTGAGACTCGTGGATTTCTTCACCTCAGACCTGGCGCTTCGCATGAACGGGAACGTCCGTGAGCTGTTCTTGGCGAAGCTGGTCATCCTGGGGATCAACTTGCTCCCGTTGCTGTTTGCCAGATCGTTGCCGGTGACCAAGATGAACCTTGATGAGCTCCCTATCAGCGGTATCGAGAGGGCTTTGGCTGCGCGGAAGGACAACGTCGGCGGACTAGGACGGCCGCCACTGCACCTCAGAGAGTTTCACCTACGGCACAAGCGCAAGTCGGTCATCCAGGTGATTGGTGAGAGTCCGGGCAGAGCAGGAAAGGGGTCAAGGACAGCAACTGGTACGGCAGCGGCGGTGTCAGGACCAACCGTAACTGCCCATGCTGGTCCAGATCGCCCGCATCTCGACAGCTATGAGCTGATTCGGCTCGGGTACATCGTCTACGGCGGCAAGTTTGTGCTTTGCTTCGACGATTGGGACGTGATCTCGTCCGTCGCGATGTTCCGCTCCTTCTTCCACTTGTGGAACCATCGAGTGGCCGTGTGGACGCTCCTCGACGAGAAGACAGCCAGTACCAACGGCACCGAAGAGTTTCACACGGATTGTGACGGAGTTCGACGCCGCTTGCTTCAGAGTACCGAGCCAGAGATGTGTCGTCTCGACGATTCTCGGTTGCTGCGCGTGCCGTTCTGGCAAATATCGGCATGTGCCATCGAATAACACGTTTTGGTGAGGTTAGTTGGTGCTTCAAGTACTTCTGACCAAGCCTGACCAAGCAACGGACTTTTCTCGTTGACGTAGCTTTTTGACGCCCATGTTGCAGTTGGGAACAAGGTTTTGTTGACAAGTAGAGCGTATTTTGAGCGGAGCGGGCAAGCAATCTGCATCACATCGGCTATTAAAAGTCGCCGGGAACCCACCAAAATGCCAGCGCTGGTCAGGACTTGCACACTACGCGTATCGCCTTGTTAGGGTGATCTCTTCTCCTCCGCCCGTAGGCTGGCAGCGTCAGCCTGATGCGCTCCGGCCCTTCCGCCGGCGACACCTCGCCAGCGCAGCCTATGATGTCCCGGGCCCACGCTCAAGACCCAGCCCCCAGCGCAACAACCAGCAAGGAAACCGCGAGGAAAGGTGGGCGAGGCACCGTGTCGCACAGGAAAATCATCGCCGCACTGTACCATTGGGCGACATGGGTGTTCATCTGCAGCATGGTGTTCTCGCAGTTCCTCTGCATCATTTGGAACACCACAACATGGACGTCCGCCTTCCTCTACGGGGCCGACCCTCGGGAAGGGATTGCTCCGATACGCGGATACAACGACGCGCCTTTCACCGACCGCGTCGTCGTCTGCACCTGGAACCACGCAAGATACCTGCCTATGCTCGCGTCTCAAGTGCTTTCGTCCGACAGAGCCACGCTCATCGACAGCTCCAGCAGCAACACGGTTGGCTACAGGCTGATGGATCGACGTATCAGCACTGTGATTGACCCAGACATGTACAAGGTTTATGCAGAATCGTGCGACCTTATTGAGAAGACGTTGGACGTCATCTTTGACAGCTGCGTCGCGCTCGGTTACTCCAACCTGACGCGCGACTTTCTCCGCGTCGCCGACGACTACGACAGCCCCAACACGTACGCGGTCCCGGACTCATTGCCGATTATGATCATGCCCTTCTGGGACAACTCGCCGTACGCGCGCTATGCGATCCCGACGACGGATGGAGACGCCTGCGTGTTCCGCTTGCTTGGCGCCTACAGTGACCCGTCCATCGAAGAAGCCATCTTTCGCGGTACCAACAAGTCAATCCGCCATGATCGCACGGAGGAGTGGTTGGGACGCCCGGGCGGCTCATGGCGCAATGGCTGGTACGAAGACCCGACTGGAGTGAAGTGGGGCGCAGAAGTCATGAGCACATACTACCCAACGGCTGAATACAACATGACACTACGCCAGTTTGACCTACGCGAGGGCAAGGAGGTGGATTGCTCCCAGACCTCGGCATGCAGCACCATCAACTACTTCTCGCGCTGGGGCTCCAAGTTCATCACGCTCGACCACTACTTTGACACGGACTCCATCTACATCGGAAACGGGACGCAGTTCGGACTGTTCAAGTACAAGTGCGGCTACAAACGTGTCGTGCGCATTGTGTACGACTGGGAGACGCTGCTCTCCAACTGTTCGGTCGCGCTACTCCTCGCTCGATGGATGCTGGCGATGCTCGCGCTCCACCGCGGATTCTACTTGTCAGAAACAGACTGGCACAGCGGCGGAATCGGGTGCATCGCGAACTCGCAAAGCTTCAACCTGCTGCCACTCACAGTATTACCACGGCTCAAGATGACAATGTGCGCGTTCTGGACGATCGGCTGCAACTTTGAAGGCGAACAGTCCGGATTGTCGGAGGCCTGGTTCGCCATCTACCCTGCCACAGTCGAGTTTGTGCTCGTCTACTACAGCGTGTTGAATACATTGGCCAAGATCCTGCGCCGCCGCATCTCGGACAAGCTGTTCGCGCCCACGATCATCGCGCTGAGTATCACGCACTACTACCGCATTGAACTCGCACACAGCGGGTGGCTCAGCGAAATAGACTCGCGCGTGACGACAGTCGTCTTCTCCAGTGAGGTCTCGAGGCTGCGGCTCATTGATTTGCTCAACCCAGCAGTCGGACTGCGCGTGAACGGCAACGTCATCGAGCTGTTCGCGTTCAAGTTGATCCTGCTCGCAGTAAACCTGATCCCGCTCGTGATTGCCAAGGCTCTCCCGGTGGAGGGGGAACCTCATTATGCCATCGAGCGCTCAAGCTGGATCGAACAGGCACTGGCGGTCCGCAAGGATAATGTCGGCGGGCTGGGACAGTCGACGCACTCTTCACAGGCGCGATACCTGCACTGCCTGTGTCGAAAGCACTTCGCCGTCGTGCAGGCAGTTGATCCCGAGAATGACAGTGTCCATCGCCACTCGACGGGTGCCAACCACACACTGGTATCACCTATGCCGTCATGTCAACAGGCCCAACAACGGCCGTACCTCGACGGCTACGAGCTCATCCGGCTCGGATACATCGTCTACGGCAGCAGGTACATCGTCAAGTTCGACGACTGGGACATCATCTCGACGTTCGCGCTGCTGCGTGCGTTCTTTCACCTGTGGAACCACCGCGCCGCAGTGTGGACTCTCACAGACCGAGCCGAAGGATCAGGCGTGAGGTATAGAGACACAGGGGAGGCCGAAGGAAGGAGATCTCGACGAGTTTTGGAGAGCCCCGAGCCGGAAATGTGCCGCCTAGACGACCCCCGCTTGCTACACGTGCCGTTCTGGCAGATTGCCGTGTGTGATATCGAGTAGCATGCTGAGGGATCGTCTTGTCTTGTTGAAGGTGCTGTTCATGATGCCAGCGGCTCGTGTTGCAGCGCACCAATGCTTTGTCTGGTGGTAGGAACGATTCGCATTAATGCGTGAACCCAATTGACAGGCTGTACCCATCACACAGCTTCAAGTCGAGAGCCTTTCAAAAACCAAAGTGATGATTCTTTCGGTAGGTTATATATTTATACAGGTTACCAAACAAATTAATGATATTACATAACTGAATCAGTTTTAACTATCTTATACTGGGTACTAATTAACAGAGGTTTGAGTGCAACTTGCGCCACGAGGTCTCAATGCCACTCACTTTGAAATCTCCACCGTTGTTCAATGAGCTCGCTCGACGATCGCTGGGGTTCCCTCCAGCTGTGGTGCGAGCCACTGCGCGGGCGTCTGCAGTTCATGCGGCGCCGACTGGGACGCGGCGAGCCCAACGCGCAGTTTTTCAGCATCCGCGTGTCGCTCAGGACGGACCCTCGCGCCATGCGTGGCTCCTGCATGCGATGCGCGACGCGCTGCTCCTGCTCGCAATGCTCAGGCGCGTCGACTGCTGCGCGTGGCGAGAGGTGCTAGTCTCTTACTGCAGCCTGGGGATGGAGTACGACGATAACCTAGAGAGGCTAGCGGACGCGGACACAGTCCAGCTGACGCGATTCGTGCTCGTATTGGAAGAAGACAGCGACGTGAAGAGCTTCTCGCGTCTGCTGCCGGGTTTTCTCGGCGAGTTTGACGCAGCGGTAGATCCAGAACTGACAGCGGTAGTCTCGAAGGTTGCATCCCGCGGCAAGTTAGACCGCGAACTTTTTCACGTGAGAGGGCGTCGCGTAGACATCCCCATCGCGTTGGACGTCCGTGTGGGCAGGATCAAGCCGTCCCTGAAGCGTCTGTGGCGCTCGATAAAGGCCCCCGACTCGCGGGGTGGAGGGTGGCACTCCCCAGTATCGTTCGCGCCGGCGTCGACAGGAGATGTGACGAGGTCGATCGAGTGGGACAACGCATTCACACTGGGAGATATCAAGATGGAGGTCTGTAAGAGCCTGACGCCAAGTGCAGCGACGTTGATCGAGGAAATTGCAACCGAAGGACACGGAGTGACGATCAACAGGCTGTCGCTGACCCCGACAATTCACAACAGCGCTACGGTCGATCCAGCGCGCGATGCTCAAACAGTGGGGAGACTGCTCAAGCGGGTGCTGTGCGCGAGCAACTGCATCGCAGAGCGACTCTCCGTGCTCGGCAGCGTTAGTTTCCATTGCGACGGCATGGACGCCGGCAAGTTTGCTCGGCTCTGCTCTGCTATCGTCGTAACGCGGACGACGTGCTCGGTTGTGCTGCAGTTCGAGCGCGGCCAGCCGTCGCCACAACTGCGGACACGCTTTTGGCAGTTCATCGCGCTTGGGCTTTTTTCGACACAAGCACAGACGTGCTCGTCGATAACCAGCGTCAACATCTTCAACCTGAGCCTGACCGAAGATGACGCCGAAGTTATCGCCGCTGTGTTGTCATCGCAGGAGTCGTCGCAGTTCTGGTCTGCTAGCCTCCTCAACGAAGGCAACGACCGTGACGAAGGTTCTTGAAGAAATGGAGACCGCGCTCTAACAACCAGGTGGCTGAAGCGAGGGATGAGTGTGACGCTTGAGCCGATGGCGGATGATGAAGAGCTTACTGAAGCGTCTGCGTCGTGGACGCTGACGACTGATTTGTTTGGCGTTACGGTGCTTGAATACGGCGACAACCAGGCCTTTTGTCGCGTGCTTCTACCTGGTTACGGGGCTGGTAAGGTGCTGCGCGATCAAGTACTTCCAGTAACGCGGAATCGCAGCCCAAGAGTCACTGTGACCGACCTTCGACTGGAATTTGATTCCGCGTCAGGTTCAGCAGCGGGTCTTCCTCGCTTGATCGAGTTGGTTGGACAATCCCCGATGCGGCCTCGTATCGAGGTGCATGACTACGGGGTAATGGATGAGGTATCCAGCATGCTGGATTCTTGTCCCAACCTGAAGGTCCTCATTGTTCGGGGGAGATGGCCAATCAACGTGCCTTCGTTCTTGGACTGGTATCGGGAGAGCGAGCTGTGCATCGAGGAGCTGGATTGCACTTTTGGCTACATGTGCAAGTTGGCGAACGAGCTAGCAGACACGGATACGCGTTTGGCGCAAACGCTCAAGCGTCTGACATACACATCCGGTCTGACGTGGGACTACTGGGAGGACGACGAGTTCGAGTACATGTCACTCATGCTCGAATCGAACCCCACGCTCGAGTACCTCAAGCTGATCGTTTCTCGTTCGATGTACGACCTTGGAGTGGAACACTTTCATCACTTCCACAACCAGCCGCTCGCCATCCAGAGCAAGCCGTTCCCGCTCAAGTGCCGACTAGCGTTCATCAGCGTCTTCATGGTGAGTTCGCGTCTTCGGCCAGTGCGCGGTGCAGAACGGTTGAAGCGAGGGTCGTCTTCATCGGATGTCGGTCCGCGCGAGCTCTCAACGGATCGCCACGTGTTGTCGATCGTGTTCGCCTTCGCCGCGCCGTGTGTTCGTCGTCAGTGTACTTGACGCCCCAGGGTTGACGTGCAGTCGACCGGAACTCTGGTCGAGTGTCAAGCAAGCAGAGGCTAATACTACTGGGTATCACCAGCAAGTTCGAGCAGATAAGCACAGCAATGATCACATCCCAGCCAGAGCTTATATGTCGCTTAGTCTAAGCTGAGCATTGGCCGACTTCCGCGCAGCGCAGCGGAGAGGAAGTCGGTTTTTCCGTGGGAAGGAGAGAAGCACGCTACGCCACAAATACGTCATGTACTCCGCGACCATCACCGCGCTCATCGCACGCGCCTCATGCTCGACGGCCTCGCTCATCACTCCAAGCGCCGCGTCGCCGCGTTCATCGGCGTCACCAAACTCCACGACGTCACTCCGCGTCCGTCGCGCTCGCCGAAGCCGCTGCGCCGTCGACCGTCACGACCCAGCTCTCCAACGACCGCGCGCACTCGCCAAGGCCGCCGCGCACTCATCCGTGCCCGTCTCGTCTACGTCCGCGCCCCGCCGCGGCTCCAGCACACGGCCCCGGTCGGCGGCTCCAGCGTTCCACGCCGCCCCGATCGACTGGCGGTAGTCGCCCCAAGGTTTTACCCTGCCTCTGGACCTCGCGGCCCGGGGGAAAGATTTCCTCCTAGCCTGTGTCTGCAGGCTAGGTTCTGTTGGTAGAGCAGTTCATTCGCAGTCATTCCGCGTCGGGACCAAGCGACGGCCCAGCAACGCGAAACCAGCTATCGGTGCGCTCGGCGCGGCAACGCTTCCTCGCGCTTCGACACCCACCACACCACGCTCGGGGCCGCTTCAAGGACATTCTCTCAACGAGAACCCTCGAGGCTCGCTCCTTAATAATGAATGAACTGCTCTGTCCCCCCGCGTTTTCTCCTATGACAATGGGGAAATGTATCATTGCCAACTCTAGGCTGCTCAATGTGGCAAAGTTGCCTTTTCGTGTGGGACACACCTCGATGAAGTTGATGAACGCATCGTATGCGTCAGAACTATACGCTCGATAGCTCAAAAGGTGCCGATTCCGAAAAAGATACCTAAAAAAGCTGCCAGCACTGCCACCTGCGCGCTACACTGATCGACGCAACGTTGCTGCGTCGGCGGCCCTCACCAGAGCTCACCCATGGACATTGCAATGCCGACAGACGTCGAGAACCGCTGGGCCTTCATTCGTTCATGGTGCGCGCCACTGCGTGGACGGCTTCGGATCGCTCCAAACGCGGCCGGTGATGTGTCGAGGGCGCCGTGGCACGGCATTCAGGTGCATGTCTTTGAAGAAGCGTACGGCCGGGCCCCTTCCGAGCTTCGATCCATCCGGGAAGCTCTTCAGCTGCTCGCGATGATAGCCAAAGTTGACCTCTCGGCGTGGAAGCACGTGCTGTCGGCCCATTGCGGCCTCGAGTTGGTGAATGTCGACGAGCCGATGGATGAAGAGGCTTTCCCGCTAAAGCAGCAGCCGCTCTACGTGTTCGTGCTGGAAGAAGACGAGTATGGTATCAACCAAATGTGGATGCCCGGGATGCTCCAACACTTCTTCTGCAACACGGAAGCACCGCCAAACAAGTCTCAGCTGTCAGTGGCGATGTCACAAGTGTTGGCACGTGGGGTCGCGAGTCGCTCGCGGCGTGCGTGTCGAGACCGTTTGGACATTCCAGTCTCCGTTGTCATTAATTCGATGACAATCGGGCCGTTCTTGGAGAAGATGTGGCGCGCGCTCAAGTCTCTCGAGTCGAAGCATCACGGTTGGCGCTTCCCAGTGGGTCGGACAACGGAATCGACACTCCCAAGCCTAACATTCGTGTTGAGGTCAGTCGATCTGGAGCAGTTCTTCGGAGGAGAGCAAAGTCCGGAGTCGGCTCGACTGTACAAGATCCTTTCAACCTGCAATGGACTGAAGATCTCGCGCCTCCTCTTTACGTCGGGCATCAGTCGGGATTTCGTCGACGATGATGCGACCAATGCTCAAACCACCGGTAGAATGTACGAGCACGTGCTGTGCCCGAGTGGCTGCTCCCCGGTTGTCTCGTCTAGACTGGATCGGGTCGACTTGATGTGCTCTCCACAACATGCCAACGATTTCTCTCGGTTCTGCTCCGCTGCCGCGGCAACCAGAACTGTGAAGGAGCTGGTGTTGTGCCTCGATCCGTTTGAGTCGTTCGATGACGACGACACTCCGGAGGACCGAGCGTGCCATTGGCAATGGCTGGCGTTCGCGTTGTTCTCTAAGCACGCGCGTGAGCACTCGTCGGTGGTCAATGTTGGTCTGGAAGATATCTGCATGGATACCCGACGACGTCAACGCCACAGCCGCTGTGCTCACGGCGCAAGACCCTATCAGCGAGCTTTATGGCTGTGAGCCACTAGTGGCTGCCAGTCGACTTTGCAGTAGCGGTGGCCAAGCTGAGTCTGACTTCGCTCGTGACACGGGGATGTTGAAGCAAGGAACAACAGTGACGCTAGTACCGATGCACCCGAACTCGACGATAACCAGCGACCGAGCGACATGGACGCTTGCTATTGATGTATGTGGCGTCATTCAGCTTCAAGACGATGACAACGCCAAATTGATGCGCGTGCTCGTTCCCGGATGCGGCGCGTGCGAGGTTCAACGCGCCGATTTTGTCGAGATGACGACTACCCGTGACGGTGGTGGCGGTGGTGTAACCTGCTTAAAGGTAAACTTCCTCAGTAATCACGGATCGGCTCGAGCGCTTCGGCGGTTTATTGGGCTGGTTGGGGCGCCTTTAATTCAACTCATCCTCTATCTGCCCGCTGGCAGTGGGGCGAGCATGCCCGCCATGCTGAAGTCATGCCCAACTTGAAGATGCTGGCGCTGAAGAACGTAGTGATCGATACGCATGCATTTCTTCAGTCGTGCCACAAGTACGACATCGGTATCGAGGAGCTCGACTGCCACTTTGACGACAATAGCCGTCTCATGAAGGAGTTGTCGGACAAGAGCACGCGGCTTGCGCAGACGCTCAAGCGGCTCACGTATGTCGCTGATGGGGGTGATGCAGACGATGACGGAGACGTCGACGAAGACCATTCTCGGGATGGCTGCACCTTGAACATGCTCAGCACCAACCGCACGCTCGAGTACTTGTGCGTTGCCATGCAGCTCGAGACGTCTGACAGCAGTCGTCTTGAGAACTTGCGGAAACATAACAATCAGCCGCTGCCAGTCGCGCGCTAACCGCTTCTTCTGGAGTGCCGTCTTGCTTTCCTGAGTGTATTCTCTTCAGGCTGCCGCGCGAGCCAAGAAGTGAAGAAAAGAGCCAAGGCGTCAGAGTTGCAGGAAGTGCCACCGCCATCATCGACCGCATCAATTGTGCTGGCCGAGTTCCCGATCGACCGACACGTATCTCCGCTCATTTTCGAGTTCGCCGCCCCATGTGCGCGCCGCCGCATTCATGTCCAGTTCTACCAGTGAGTGATTCCAGAGCTACGCGGACGGTGAACCCACGGTGCCTTATCATACCAACCACTTTGAGAAGCTTTATGATTTCTCAATCGACTCGCCCTTCTTCTCCCTAAGCAAGCTTGGATGCTGATGCATGTCGATACCATGACGGACGCTAGGGATCCGAATCCTTCGTTCAAAGAGGCCGTCATATCCACCCGGTCTCCAGCAGAAGTCGTAATCCATGGACAACGCGATACAGTGCCTGCAAACTTCGACCGCCGTCGACGATAGATATTCTGTCAACTAGCGCTTCGCTGACCTCCGCTGCCACTCCAATAGACACTTGAAAATCCATGCGGTCCATCGGCACGGCATTGGAGTGGCGGACAATGCCGCGCGCCAACCCCCGTCGTCGCCAGCAGGTGCGCATTCGGTAGCACTTCCGTGTCCATGATAATATCAACCAGCATATTCCCGGCCCAGATATAGTTGTCAAACGGCTTGCAGTTCTTCAGGTTGAAGATGAAGTGCACATGACGAAACTAGTCGCTTGTCTCAGTGATCCCGCGGCCCGAGACGTGGAAGCCGCAGTGAGTCGATAGCACGTGCTTCCACGCATCATGGTCGACTCGTTCGATGAGCGCAGACAGCGCGAGCGCGTTGCGAATGGTTCGAAGCTTTGCTGGAGCTGCGTCGCAATGGTCCTCGGAGTGATGCACTGAAAACCGTAAACACGCGTCATGGGAACGAGCCCCTTCGAATGCATCGCGAGTCGCAGCTTGTCTCGAACGAGGGCGCACCAAGGACGCATAAATACCCGACGCTGTCGTCGCTCTCGTGGCTTGATTAGGAACAACCGTCTGATGTCTGGCGGGTCGAAGCATTATTGGGGTGATGGAATGCATTCAAGCTGTTTCACGAAATTCGGCCCGCGCAAGCGAATCAAGCACTCACGGCCATTTGCAGACAGCGGCCTTCCATCTAATCTCCCTTCCTTCACCAGTAGGGCGTCGCATACACGCGACGACGAACGTTCGTCGCCGCAAAGTCAAAAATGAGCGAGAGGACGTTGCGCTCTATCGGGAACTCGACCAGCACAGATGACATAAGGTGCCATCGCGAGTTGGCATCACGTTCTCCACCAGTGTGATCACTTGCCGCGAAGATGCTGAGGAAAGCGACTCGGCACTTCAGCGGAAGGCGCTCGCGTACCACTGGCAGCACTTGGTTGTGGTAGCGCCGAAGATCCTTCAGAGGAGCATTGCCGAGCATCTCACCAGGCACCGACAGCTGTAAGCCTATAGTTTCCGATTGGAGCCCAGGATGCTCATCATGCACTCGAATGGATCATCCTCCAGTGATCCCAAACTGCGTCCTTCTGAATCCTGTACGCCAGGCGCTTGAGTGTATGTGCAAGGCGAGTGCTCTTGTCCGATAACTCCTCCGTGAGCAGCCGGACGTTGTCGAACGAGCAGTCAAGCTCTTCGACGCGAGCCTCACTATCGCGGTATGCGGCCAAGAATGTATCCGTGCTAATCGGACCGTGCCTCACTGACAATGACTTCAGCTTGGGGCACGACGTTAAGATGCTCGGCATTTGGCTCTCTGTCCGGACCGGCAACTCGAGCGAGAGGTGCGTCAGGAAGGCTCCGACCAGCGCCACAAACTGCCAGAGACCAGTACCGCCTCTAGTTCTTCCCTGCACTCGACAAGTAAGCTGGCAATGCCACCTTCTTGCTGAGCGCGAAAGTCTTCAACCGAAATCAGTTGATCGTGGTTCACCGTGCATACACCGTATCCAGGAACCAGCACACGGGCGATCATTTGCTCGCCGTGATCTTGAAGTGGCTTGATGCCACACACGTCAGTTGCTAGCTCCCAGCTCGCAGATGCTTCTGGCCACTCATCGTTCTCCATTGGCAGGAGTGTCAATCGAGTTCCTTGCTTGAGCTTCCAAGTATCATGAGCGCCGTCATCACGACCACGACTCTCACTGCTTGTAGCACCATCGTTATTAGGAAAAAATGGTAGCCAAGAGACATGCGATAGGATCTGATGAAGCGAGCGCTGCAGCAACGGCGTCAGCATCCGCTTCGGTCAGATAAACTTCTCTGATACATGCGCTGGTAATTGAGGACCGCGCGGTAGAGTAGCTAGAGAAGAGCGCAACGGCCAAGCACGCCCACATCCGTCGTCGCACACCGGTTCGTCGTCAAGTTCGGGGTCGAGACGCAGCGTCAGGTCTGTCACTGCGACGAGCGAAGTCGGCCACGCCCCATTGATCACACTGAAAGTCCGTCTCTCGAAGACGAACGCCGATGCCTACGAGCTCTATGTTGGCCGCTGCCAGATCATGATCCGCCCGCGCAGAGGCGCGCACCACGGACGTATGAACGCCTAGCGGTCCGCCAACTCGAGCTCGTCCATCTCGGTCCTTGGGCGCTCTGCGGTCGCTTTCAACACCCAAAACGGTATGTACAGTATACGCACGTCGCGATGTATAGTGCAGAGTCTATTTTGACAGTATGTAATAATTGATTTCGAATAACATAATCATCTTAACAGTATGTACGAATATGTTTTGAATAATAAAAGCGACACAACCAATTATCGTACAATATTTGCGATATCTGGACGTGTATAGCGCCAGATCTGATCTTGAGAAAAAAGCAACGAGCAACTACTAACGCAAGCTTGACGATGGCGACGGACATGGAGGACCGGTGGGCCTTCATGCGGCCGTGGTGCACGCCCGTGCACGGGAAGCTTGCCGTGTGTACGCATCAGAGTATTGGAGTGCCCAGGGCGAAGTACAGCGGCATCATCGTCCATCTTCCTCGTTTCGCAGCGGAGGCGAGGCATACAACACGTTCAACAGTGACATGGATTGGGTCCCCATGATGTCGCGCTTCTTTGGGGACTTCGAAGTGTCGCCAAACTCGCATCTGCTGATTGCCACCGCATGTCAGATTGCGGTGCGCGGTCCTCCCGGTCGACGAATGATGCTGCCAAAGTGTTTGAGCGTCCCAGTCGAGCTCAGCATCTCATCCCACACGTCACTGCCGCTACTTGGAGAACTCTGGGGCGTACTGAAGGCACTTCGGGCGCGCAACGGGATTTGGCGTGTCCCTGTGCAATTTGCGCGTCCAGCTCTCCCGGAGCAAGTTCACCGTTCGGAACTGGACTGCGCCTTTGTGCTGCAACCGTTGGCGATACTTGAGCTCACGGGAAATCAGACGCCGGCGTCAGCTCTTCTGCTGGAGGAGATCGCTACAAGTAACGACGGGATTGAATTCTCAAAGCTGAATGTTTCCTTCGAAGTCAGCATCGCATCGGTGTCGGATGAAGCCGAAAGAGCGCAGACCATGTGCAGACTGTACGAGCGGCTGCTGTGTGGCACCGTCGAGGCGGTGCCTGGACCACACGCGAAGATAGACGTCAACCTGGGTTCAACTCCCACCAACACAACTCAGCTTGCTCGACTTTGCTCGGCGGTTGCTGAAGCACAGACTCCATGACGGTTGGAGTTGAGCTTTTACAGCATTCCTCGGGACCTCGAGTTGCGATCGCGAGCGTGAAAACTTATCGCTTGAGCACTTTTCTGCAAGTACGCGAGTTCTCGCTCCTCTGTCTCCTCGATTACGCTGAACGGCGTTGACTTAAGCGAAGCTAATGTCTACACGATCGCCGCAGTGCTCTCGTCGCACGACCCGCGTTCCTACCTGCTTGGCGACGCTATCTGTGCTGTTGAAGGAGAGCGCATGGGCAACAATCAGCGCTCTCTCGACGGCAAGGACAGTGTTATTTGGAAGCTGATGCAAGGCGCAACGCTGACACCGCTGCCGATGAAGGAAACGGATGAAGCCTCCGGATCGACAGTGAGTTGGATGCTGAAAACGGACGTGAGCGGCGTCACGATACTCTTGAATGTCTGCGATGGTGACATTGTATCCGTGCTCGTCCCTGGCTACAGAGTCTGCAAAGCTCGGTGTGACCAGTTGACGGCTGACGATGAAGTCCGATCGGAAAGCGTGGTCACCAGCTTAGAACTTGAGCTTTCCAGCGACGAAAACAAAGCGACGGAAGGGGTTCTTCGGTTCTTGGGGCTGATTGAACTCCCTCTGAAGCGGCTTTCGCTTCATTTATCGCCTCGCTCCGAGGAGTTGGAGATCGCAAGCATATTCCAGGGATGCCCAAATCTCGAGACCTTCGTTATGACCGGTAGTCTGATCATTACGGAGGAGTTTCTGGATGCGTACCGCGGCATGGGACTGAGAATCGAGAACCTCGATTGCCCTTTCGACGCCCCCAGCGTGCTAGTCGATGCGTTAGCTGACAAGAGAACGCGCATCGCACAGCGCCTGAAGATACGGGTTTTCGTCGACATGGAGGCGCAAGAGTGGGACCGGTACAGCCCACTGGAGTGCATACCTGCTATGCTCGGCGCGAACCAAAAGCTCGAGTACTTGGAAGTTGAGGTACCGAGTGAAGCGTTCAAAGAAAGACCTTGGGAGGACTTCGAGCGTTTTCACAAGCAGGTGCTATCAGCGATGGGCAATCAGCTGCCTCTCGACTGCCGCATTGCGTTTCTCAGCATTTTCTCTGCCTCCCGGTGCAAGGTGAGCATTCATGATTGCAAGCAAGGCAAATCGTCGTCGTCGTCGGTTCCAATTGCACCGCAGCCCCTGTCGTCCGTGTTGGCTGATTTCCCCATGGATCGCAACGTGCTGTCGCCGATCTTCGCCTTTGCTGCAACATGCGTTCGTCGTTGCGTCGTCGTCGGGTCCTACAACGAAAACGAAGTTCAACATGTCGACGAGCTTTAGCTGTTGAAGTCGTGTGGGAAGCGGCGACAACCAGCACGATTTCGTGAAGTTAACCAAGTGCAGTCCGACGACACAGAGGCCGGTTGACCCACGACATTTCGCTGCCCCCCGTTGTGAGTGGCGCATCCATGATTGCAATCAAGCCAAGTCAGCGTCGGCGGCGGTTCCGATTGTGTTTCCGCACGTGTCATCTGCGGTAGCAGATTTACCCACGGATCGCAACCTGCTGTTGCTTGTTTTCGCCTTTGCTGCAATGTGCGTTCGCCGTCGCGTCTACGAAGTGCCCTACGACGATATCGATCCAGGCAAGTTGTAATAGTTGTTGCAGTGCAGTGGATGCAGTGGGTGTACCTGCAAGATCTTCGTGAAGAGGACCAAAGGTGCAGATGAGTAGGCAATGAACTCGCGACAATGTTGTCCTGCATGTTTCATAGGCTGCTTCAGTGTTTTGTCTTTCCAACTATCGGTGCGAAAGTTTTACTCCACGAGCAAACTATGCCCGTTAGCTCAGCAACTGACTCACGACGGGTCCGACAGCGGACTAACGATCGCCTACCGGGGAACCAATCGAGACGCGATCACATGCACTTGGCGCCGAACTGGAGTCGCGACAAAGCTGAAGATCGTAGTGAACATCAGACGGTCGACCGGAAAGTCCACCAGTACTGACGATTCAGGATGCTTCACCGAGTTCATCTCGGATTGGGCACGCTTCGCAGCACCCTCGCGTTCACCGCCGCCCGATGATTTGAAAACGCTCAGGCAAGCGAGTCGACTCTCGAGTGGGAAAGGCTCCAGGACCACTGGGGTGGGTTCATTGTCGAAACTCCGAAGCTCCGCTGCCACTTC
>JAADXW010000414.1:0-22650 GCA_023337975.1 Phytopythium ostracodes
CGTTGCTGAAAACAATGTAACATCGCGTTAATAAAACAACGGTTTTATTCGGTAATTTTACGATTAATTTGTTGAATACAGACGATTGGCTAATTCTTCGTGTATAAACTGAAGTGGCCGGGTAAAAACTTCAATATTTATATTGCCCGCAACTCATTCAAACATCTGCTTCCATGGATAAAGCCAAGTGCGTTGTAATCCTCGCGCAAAAATGACTAAAACGGTGTACAATTCGTGTAATATTGCTCAATCGAGATGGAACCGCGACAAATAACCTTTTACCCGTCAAAAATGATCGTGTATTTTTCGAGTTTCCTGAAGTCTTTGCGCACAACTGAACATACGAAAAAATACAACGAGATCTGCGCTCCAAGAACTTTCGCGTGGTGTTTTATTTGCTGATTTTGGCTAATTACAGAAATAATATGACTATTTTTGAGAAGTGGGCACATCCTAATGAGCCAGAGAAGTATGTAACAAGTCGATCACTCTTCAATTTTCCGATCTAAAATCGCTAAAAATAGCTGATTTACAAAAATAGCCGTTTGCCTCTTGAAAAATGACCGCACGTTCCAGCAGTTTTTTGCTAAAAACTGCGAGTTATGCAGCTATAAAAAATAGGATAGATCAAACAAAATATTAGCTTTGTTCTCGTGTGTTGTTTGTTGTCAGCCTCGAAGTCGTTATTTTTTACATGCGATAGACCTGTTCGCGCATATTATCGTGGAACAGATAAGTACTGTACAGCGGATACCAACAACAGAGCCCACTCCGAAGCACAGGCAGCGTCCAGTGCTGCACGTCGAAGGCGACCGAAGTCGGCGCGAAGGTAGTAAGCTTTCGAATAGTCCGCGCAGTACAAGTGTACTGCACAGCGGGCCTGTACACAACCGCGCGCCACCGTGAACTTAGGCATCAGCTGCGGAGGCCCTGTAGGTAGCGTTCATGGCATTGCGGGGGACCTTTGGATCACTGGGAGTGTTTCCTGTTCCCTGCAGGCAGCGGAGAAAAAAATACCCAGAGAACACTTTTGCTAAGAATAATGCCTCGTTTCGATATGGTTATAATTTTACTCAATAACAAAAGCATTTCGATATGGTCATATTAGACAATACGACCATGTCGAAATGTAAACCAATCATACGAATCGCATCGAAATACTTCCAAGAGTACAAGCAAATCATAAAGCTCCTTCAGTATTATATTACAACTTATACTACAAAACTCGTACTAGTACTGTATGACTTCACTCAATATGTACGCATATATAACTGTACTGTACTACTAGTACAGTACTAGTATAGTTATTCTGTTTATAGTACTGTACTCAATTTGACTACGCTAGTAGTAATAGTTAATGTCATATTGTTGTGGTTTGCACCAATCTTGCCCCCATGTCTTAGCATCTAAATCAAATCTCAAATTAAATAAATATTGGCTATAAAAGGGAGTGCCAATAAAAAATGGTGCACAAGTTGACCTAATTGTCCTAATTGATACATTCCTTGCTTGGATCAATCTAAATCGGATCCGTTTTATTTACTGGACCTATTTCATTCTATCTCTTCTGGCTGTTGATTGGCCTACTTGTTGGCTCAGGGTCGATTTGTTTTATTCGGACCACTTTTGCATCTTTAGAAAGTGCAAAAACGACGATATTTGTGCAAAAGCGGCTCATTCGTTAGTTTTGACAGTGAAAAACAAAACGAATGTTGCCAGCTCATAAAGCGGAGGGATTGTCAATGCTATGTCCCACTTTTAGCGTAATTCGGATCAAGGCCTACTTTATAACGACTCATTCTGTCGTAAATGCCAAAATACTTGCAAAGCACAATACTTCAAGTTCAACAGCAAGGGTGCATCTAAACCATCCCGCAACAAACAACCTCGACTGCGTTAAGAAATTAAAACTATCCAAAGGGATCCGAGTCCTTAAATGTACGCCGATCTGCATCCCCGTTGTCCCTGTAGCTCTCCTTTAACGCGTTTCGCCCCTCACGGCTCCACCTCCTTCTTGTCCGCCGTCTGCTTTCCAGCGACGTTCACGAGCACTTTGATGTACCCCTCGGCCTTGTTGAAGAGCTTGTCGTAGGCCTCGGGCATGTTCTCGAGCCCGTCGAGGCGGTGTGTCACCATGAGCAGCGGGTCGATCTCTCCGCGCTCGAGCGTCTCCATGATGAACTTCCAGTACTTCTGCACGGGGCACTGGCCCGAGCGCATGGTCAGGTGCTTCATCATGATGTGGCCGATCGGGAACCGGTTGGTGGTGCCCAAGTAGTCGGCGATCACGGACACGCGGCCGTACTTGCGTACGACCATCAGGCACTCGCGCAGCACCTCAGGCGTGTCGGTCTCCATTCCCGTCGCGCGCTGGAGCTTGTCCGTCCACGACTCCGAGAAGCGGAAGCCCGTCGCGTCGATCACCACGTCTGCGCCGCCCACTGGAGGCAGCAGACTGCTTAGCGTGCTCACCACCTGGTCGCTTGTCATCCCCGCGCGGTCCAGCACTTCGATCCCGAACGAGCCGCGCGCCAGCGCCATTCGCGCCGGGACCATGTCGATGCCAATGACGCGCTTGGCCTTCTTGAACTTGCTCCACTCCGCCGCATAGAGACCGATTGGCCCCAAGCCCCAGATCACGACCGTGTCGCCTTCGTGCACTTCACCAAGCTCCGTCGCGTGCAGCGCCGTCGCCAGCACGTCCGAGATGAACAGCGCCTTCTCGTCGGGCACCGAGTCGGGGATGCGCAGACAATTGACGTCTCCGAATGGGACGCGCACGTACTCGGCCTGCGACCCGGGGATGTTGCCCACGAGGCGGGAGTAGCCAAAGATGGCGCCTGTAGGTCGGCCGCCTCCGTACATTTGCTCAAACAGCTTCGAGTCGTTGGTCGAGTCGCACCCGGAGAACTCGCCGCGCTTGCAGAAGTCGCAGGTTCCACAGGCCACCGAGAACGCGATCACCACGCGGTCGCCCACATGAAGCGTCTTGACGTCGTCGCCCACCTCGTCAACGATCCCGCAGGCTTCGTGGCCGAGCGTGAAGCCCTCGTCCATGGTCGGGACTTCGCCAGAGTACAGGTGCGAGTCCGAGCCCGAGCAGATGGAGCAGAAGGTCACGCGCACGATCGCGTCGCTCGGGTGTGAGAGGCGCGGACGCGGCACGCCCTCGACGCACGCCACCTTCTTGGAGCCCAGCCACACGATCGCCTTCATGGTCGAGCTGGACGGGTCGGTGCCCGTCCCCGTCTTGAGCTCTTCTCCCACGGCCGCGCGCTCCGGCTGCGTCGAACCCTCGCCGACGTCCAGCTTGCCCGCCATGTCGTCTTGGATCTTGGCCATCATGTTCTGCATCGCCTTCATGGTTGCGCTGCTCTCGAGGCGTCGGTCCGGTTGCTGTCGATCGTGTTTTTTCGATTGTGAGGAGTGTAGTGACCTGGATTTCGTGCTCGGCACTGGCGCCAGGACGACGACATGCCGCCGTTTGCGCTCGATACATGATTTTCTCGGTTGCCTCGTCCCAACTCGCACTTCGACGTCGACAACGGTCGGATAGATCGCGACAAAGAGCACGGAATTCAAATGGTCGCTTTACGTTTAGTTGGGGTTATACTCTGCGACACTAACGCGCTCGACTTTCTCATTCTCGCTTCTCGCTTCCCCTCTGCTTAGACCCTCTTTATACGCAGAGAAAGACCTTCGCCTACACGTGGCCGACGGGCTCCATGGTCTGCAACACCGAGTCGGTCGTGTTCTTGGCCATCCGGTAGGTGTTCTCGGCGGCGAGGCGCAGCTCGGTCATTTGCTGCCAAAGCTGCTGCCGGTGCCGCTGGCTCTCGGTGAACGGCGGCGTCTTGGTCCAGTCGTCCTCGTCGTCCTCGTCCACACGCAGGCGGCGCTCCAGCTCCTCGTCTTCCTCGTTGAAGGAGGAGCGCCAACTGCTGCCGCCGAAGCTGTTAAGTCCCGCCGCGTCACTGTTCCCGCCGCCACTGATCGGTCGGAACAGCGTCGAGCTCGTCGACAGCGTCGTCGAGATGGTGTCGATGGACGCCGACCGCAGCTCGCTGCACGCCTTGCCCAGCGGTGTCGAAGGGTGCAGCACAATGCGCCGCGGGTCGTACTCGCAGTCCTGCGTGCTGCTCGCGTTGCTGCCTCGGCTGTGGGTGCTGCTGTTTCGAGGGCGCAGACCGATCGACATGGGTGTTGCGCTGCCCCTTCGTGCCTGGTACGGCGCTGGCGAAGCGGCCGCTGACGCGTATGGCGATCGGGCGGAGGGCGAGGCGGCCGTCAAGCTGTCAAAGTTGTAGTTGTAGTTGCTTTGGTCGGCGGAGGCGGTTGGAGTTGCACGTGCGCGCCAACCGTAGCGTCCCTCGAGGACTTCGTCGCGCGCGACCTGTTCACTGGGGTACTGTCGGACGTGCATGATGCAGGTGCGGCACACGGGCGCGTCCCGCGTCTCGAGCGTGAGGTTGTACGTTACGTACGGCAGCCTCTTGGCCACGCGGCACTTGGCGCACATGGCGCAGTTGCAGAGCTTGCAGAAGCCGGTGGTACCGCCGCTGATCATGCCGAACTTGCGCGCGCACAAACCGCACCGCCGCTGGCGGTCTCGACTGCTGTTTTTGCTGCTGACTGCGAACTGGCTGCCCATGGCGAAGACATTGGACTCGAGGTCCGAGCCGAGCAGCGCCACTTGATGGTGCTGGTGCGAGTGAGGGTACTGCCGGTTGCTTCGCCTGGGCGTTCGAGAAGCGAATGCTCCTCCGCTTCTCGACAGCGACGACGACGTGGGCGTCGCGTTGCCGTGGCCACTGCCGCTACGGACACTGTGCGCACCGTCACTCGCCGCGCCGTCGTCTCGGTCGCACCAGTCGGCGCGATGCCGGTTCTCGGCGAACCACATGAGTTTGCGCACCTGCCCGCACTCGACGGCGTTCCAGGAGCTGAGGAACCCGGTGGAGGCGGCCTTGAGCGCGACCGAGTCGAGCAGCTTGCCGTGCTGCTCGACGTACCCGCGCGCGTACACGTCGACCTTGCGGCCGCTGGGCAGTTCGCGGAAGATGGTGCAGGACGAGATGCGTCCGCGCATGAGCGACTTATCCTCGAGCGGGCCGTATCCGGGGATGTCGACGGAGTGGAGCAGCTGGTACCCGACGCGGTCGCCGTTGGTGCGCACCATGGCGCCCGTGGACTCGACGAGCACGAGGTCGCGGGGCCAGACGATACCTCGCAGCGTCGGCGGCGGGCCCTTGACGAACCACTTGATGCCCAGGAACCGGTACGGTTCGTTGGGCGTCGGCGACCGGATCTGAGCCAGCACGGCGCCGTCGATGAGGGAGCTGCGGACGAGCTGCGCCTTGAGCAACATGGAGGCGGCGTCGGGCGTGACGACGCCGTACATGACGTCGTCGAGTGAGCCGACGACGGTGCCGACGCCCAGCAGAAGCTTGGGGGCCAGCCAGTCGTCGGCCGCGAGCCGCTCCATGTCGATGCTGGGCGCGTGCTGGTGGCTGTTGGCGCGCTTCTTGACGCCCGAGTCGCGCTCCTTGTACACGGTCAGGTTCTCACGCGTCTTGATGGCCTTCCAGCGCTTCTTGTCGAGCGCGCGTTGGCCCGGCCGGTCGTACGCGTCGTAGTGCGCCAGCGTCTCCCAGACGAGCCCGCGCGCCAGGTCCTGGTAGTGCCGCTGCTCGTCCACCGACAGCTCCAGCGGCGGGAACGCGTCCTTGCTCCAGCCCCCGCGCGCCATCTCGACCGTCTCACCTAGTGCTCCTAGTGCTGCTTGGGGTGCCAGCAGCTCCCGTTACGTGGTGGGCGGCAGCAGGTTAAGTGGATGCCGAAAGAGGATGAGAAGCAGGCGTCAGTATCAGATCCAGGCCGTGGGTGCGCACGAGCGAGCGCGATCGGAAATGGCGAGCAGGCGGAGGAGAGGCGACAGCCAGGACGCAGGCGAGTAGAAGAGGAGAAGAGGAGAAGAGGAAGCCCATGACGCGGGAGGAGAAGCATAGAAGAAGACGAGCGCGGGGCAAGACAGTCGGACGCCCGCGCCGGGACGGCAGCGCGCGGGTCAGTGCGACAACTGAAACGTAGAAAAAGTATCCTGAACGCCTCAAAAGTGTTTATACAGGTTATGGCGGACAAGTACAATACTTTTAGATCGCATCCAGCATAGCGTTTCGGTTGCTCGGACTCGTCTGCCGGTTGGGGAAATGGAGCGCACGCGGTCTGGTAATGCGCGAGGTGTGTGGCGGCTCGACAGTATTGGATAGAGAGGGAACGGGTGGACGGCGCGCGCTGTGGATCTGTTTGCGCTGCGATCCGCTGCGGATTCCCAGCGGCTTCTCACCCAGAGCCAACGCGTTAATTCTAGATATGTTTGGGTTGTGGGTTGTATCATTTGGCAATTCAGTTAAACGATCCAAACACTGCGAATGGTGACGGAGGTGTCTCGGATCTGTTGACGCCCTCGTGCGGTCGCTGGGGTGGCTATCACCCGGCGGGGCATTTCCTACGGCAACTGCACCGCGGCCGAAAGCGCAGTGGCGGCTACGCTAACCACTCGACTCTTCTTCGCCTGCCGGACGATCTGAGACCCAGGATGTGTCCTTTGCCGCCCTCGAGCATCGTGACTGCGGGCAATGCGCGTCGGCAATTGGCTCACGGCACCCGATCAGCGTAAGCCTTTTATGACGTCCAGATTGCTCGACAGAGTGCGTTTGCATCGAAGCCATGCGCGAAATGGGTGAAGTATCAACCGCTGGCACAGCGCGGCGTGTCTTTGGCGCGGGCTGCAACCAAGACGAGAAGCTCGTGCTCGGACCGCGTCGCGAACGCTGGGCGAACGTCAAAGTCCAGTGGTAGGCGCTGGCCACATCCTCCGATCCGTGATGCGAGGCCTATAGCAGGCCACTCTTTGCAAAATCCCACGCGTGCTCGGTTACCTTTTCTGCCGGTGCGTCAGGCGACGAAGTGCAGGGGACAGCGAAAGCCGGGCCCGGGAGCGTGGTGGTTTCGAGTTGGCTATAGACCGGGTCCTACGCTGCATCGAGAAGAGAAGGCGATGACTTCTCTTGGCTGGCTCGTGAGTAATTCGCCAGGTGTTAAACGAAAGGAAGCAGCCACGGCCCTCGAACGCAGAGACCGACGCGAATGCGAACCCGGAAACCATCCGCGGGAAATGCGAATTGCTTTCGCGGTGCATCGCTCAGTTTGCCGAGTGTCGGGCGCATGGAATGGATAAGCGGCGGTCACGAATGCACAGTCGATCGGGCAACCGAACTCACAATATCGGGCTATAGCAGTCGTAGTCTGAATGTAAGGCTGCACGTCAGCGTCGGTTGTTGGTTGTGTCTCGAGACTCTTGACACTGACGGAGAAGTGGTAGTGCGTACTATTGCCTTTCACGGTACTCGCCCGCTCCCACTCCATTTCTTATTCGGTCCAGTCCGGGCTTCCTTCCTTTGCACCGCCACCGCTGCGCTCCCCGCTCCACTTCTGATGCCGATGGGCGGCCTAATCGTTCCGAAAGCGAACTCCGAGACGTTCGTCGAAGTGCCATCCGATGGGGGTCGAATGCGTGGAAATAGAGAAGCTTAAGGGTCGTCTCTGGTGTACAGCACAAGCGCGAAGTGATGACAGCGGGGTCTGGGCGAGTACCGTAGAGCCCAGCAGGCACACAACTTCAACATCCTTCTACAGCATCGCAGTAACGCCGACAAGCTACAGCGTTCATTGGTGTACTGTAGCGCACGCGTTCGGAGGTGGCAGTGCTGACCACCGGCAGTGAGAAAATGGTGCACGAACGTTCCTGCCTCGGCATCCATCATGCGCGCCGACCGATTGATCGAGCAAGAAGGCGCCACACTCGCAGGTTTCAGCGACGACAGGCACTTCCTTGCCACGGTGTGCCTGGCGCAGTTGTCCATTTCAAAGCCCCGTTTTTCTGTTATATGTACTCGATCGAGCAAGACGCCGAGCGTGGCTCGTATCGCCAGTCGCTGGTCACTCCACCGTGGCTCTGATCATTTCGGGATTGCAATCGAGTGGTCACCGAGCCATTGACTGGCTGCAGTACAGTAAAAACTACGTTTTCGCCTACGACGGATCGGACCGGACCCTGCTTTCGAGATGGGGGGCGTTCCACAACCACGGCATCGAGCGGTTCCGGACCGCAGTCACCCACCAAATGCATTAGAACTGTATGGTAGAAGCTAACATTTCTGCTCCTCTCGTCTTGGTCGCCGCGAAAAATGGACGCCATAACAAATTGCAGACAGGATCCGCGCTCGAACATGGATATTTTCGAAATCAGAAGATGAAGCGGATCTTTTCGCTGGGTGTTTGTGGATTTTACAAGGATATTGTTTCTGGTTTAATTTATTACGGTACAATTGAGAATTTTACTGTGATTTGCGCCAATTTGTTTACGAAACCACCGGCTCAAACATGTTTTATGACCAGGTCTCTGCAAATTAGAATCCAGTACCTAGATACCTAGAACGTGACGGAATAGGTAGTCTGGAAAAGCCAGAACTAGGTACCATACAAATCCCAAGAGTAAACAGACAGCAGCGCTTATCAGAAAAGTTGTTCCAAGTCATTTGATAGGACACGAAAAAATAGGCATTTCTATTGCTTTGGCTCGGAAATACCAAAACTCAGAGCTAGGTATTTTGTGCGTTTCGGGTCCAAATGCCTAGTTTGCAGAGGCCTGTTTATGATACATCATACATTTTTACTTATTTAGTCGTGATGTTACCCCAGCAACAAGCCCACCGTATGGATCCATTTCGACACTCGAATTAAAAACAGTCGAAATACCCCTCCCTATAAAAGCGTTTTGGGTGGGGACATTTCGATTGTTTGTGCCAAAGTCACGTCGAGCTCCTCACTTGGCCGACGAGAGAGCTCCCCTCACCAACACAAGTCTCCATTAACACACACCAAGCTAGAGTAATTTACAGGTACGTACAGTACGTATGTGTATCGAATCGATCCATACAAGCTTCAGTCATTCCCGTCGGTCGGTCGGTCTCACCTCCCGCCTCGCTCCCCCCCCCCATGCTGCTGTCGCTCGCCCGCCCCGCGCTTCGCCGCGCCATCCCGCGCCACTCGCTGCTCCGTCCGCAGGCCGCGGCCATGTCGTCGCTGTCGGACGAGTTCGCCAAGAAGGTAGCGCTGGGCAAGACGCTGCCGCCGCTGTCGGACAACGCGGCCAAGCTCGAGATGTACGCGCTGTACAAGCAGTCCAGTGTGGGCAAGGTCAACAAGCCGCGCCCGAGCATGCTCGATTTTGTCGGCCGCGCCATGTGGGACGCCTGGAATAAGCTCGGTGACATGGGTCAGGAGGAGGCCATGCAGAAGTGCGGTCGTCATTTATATTTTACACAAATTTCACGTTAGCCGCAGTCACTAACGTGATTTTTGCTGTTGTCGTCGATGTTTATGAGGCAGGTACATCGCCATCATCGACGACCTGGCGGCCAAGCACGGCGCCGCGGGCGGCGGCAGCGACGCAGCTGTCGAGTCGGACACGGAAGACCTGCTCGTCGACATCTCGTGCGTCTTTCACGACGTTATTCTGTCATTTTCACGTTACGAAGCGACGTCAACGCTCACCAAACCGCCCTTAATGCCTGCAACAGGGAGAGCGGTCTGCTGACGATCAAGCTGAACCGGCCCAAGAAGTACAACGCGCTCAACCACGGCATGTACGAGGGCATCATCAAGGCGCTGGAGACGTCGGCGAGCCAGGATCGCGTCAAGGCCGTGCTGCTCAAGGCCTCGGGCGCCATGTTCTCGAGCGGCAATGACCTGACCATGTTCACGTCCAACCCGCAGGGCCTGACGCTCGAGCAGCTCGCGGACGCGGGCGCCGTCATCCTCGAGAACTTCGTGAACGCCTTCCTGACGTACCCCAAGCCCGTCGTGGCGGCGGTCCAGGGCCCCGCTGTCGGCATCGCCGTCACCGTCCTTGGGCTCTGCGACCTCGTCTACGTGTCCGAGACGACGACGCTGCACACGCCCTTCACGGCGCTCGGCCAGTCGCCTGAGGCCTGCTCGTCCGCGCTCTTCCCGCGCATCATGGGCCCCGCGCGCGCCAACGCCATGCTGCTGCTCGGAGAGAAGCTCGGCGCGCAGGACGCCGTCTCCTCGGGCCTCGCCACCGCCTGCTTCGGCGTCGGCGACTTCGACAAGCAGGTGCAGGAGAAAGTCGAGTGCGTCGAGCCTTGTTTTGTCGTTGTGGTGTTGCTGTATGAGGATTGACCGGCGTCGTTTGTGGTTGCCCGCAGCCTGCTGCTGACCCGCTACCCGCAGTCGATGCAGAAGTCCAAGGCGCTGATTCGCTCGCCCGCCTACATCGCCGAGCTCAAAGAGATCAACCGCGTCGAGTGCGAGACGCTCAAGAAGCTCTGGGTCGGCCCCGAGTGCATGGACGCCATTCTCAAGTTCCAGTCGCGGAAAAAATAGGCCGCATGAGCGCGGCACACGTTCCGCCACTGCAAAAAAATGCTGTAGGAATACGAACAGATCTACGCGAATCGAATCGAACACCGTGCGGTTGCGCTACGTGCTCCAAGCTCGCATTGAGTTGCGCTTGTTCATATCCTCTCGGGTGTTCACCGCGATTTCAAAACCACGACGATAACCGCTTGGAGGAGGAGACGGCGCGCGACTCGCTCGTCGTTGTATCGGCGGCTCCGTCGCCCTTTGGAGACGTCGCCGGGGCAGGAACAGTCAGAGCGGTCTGCGTCACTGCTTCCACGACCACTTCAACCGGCGGCGGGGACGGCGCACGGCCTGGATGGACGTGTCCGGGGACCTTGTACTTGCACAGCACGCAGTCATCCTCGACCGCTGGCGCCGGAGTCGGGGCAGGCGGAGACGGCGTCGGCTCAGCGACTGCCACCGTCTCGGTTACCACCGTAGTGACAGCCACTGTTGTCGTAGAAGTGGCTGTTCCGTTCGATGGTAATGAAGCCGGCGCATCCTGTTTCGCTGCTTTGGCCTCAGGCGATGGCGCAATTCCTGTGTGGATCCCCGCCGGCTCCTCGACCAAACTGGACAGCTTCGTGAAGCCGTCGCGCTTGCGGAGCGTCTTGTCGCGTCGCCTGCGCGCTGTGGACGCTGAGGCAGATGATGACGACGAAGCGCCACCGGCAGTCCCGTTGTGGTTGGCTGCCTCCTCGATGAGCGACTCGGACGCGATGCTGGCCTGCTCCAAATGTTCGCGGTCCGGCCCCAACATCTCCTTGCTCTCGCTCAGATCGTTCAGCACGGCAACTGTCACGCGGCGCGCGATGGCGAGCTGCCGGCGGCGCTGTCGGCGTCGGTCGCCCCCGTCCTCGTCCCCGTCGTGGGCGTCTCCACTGTGATCGTGGTGCTCTTCACTGCCCGTGTCTCCCTTGCCATCGCTCGTCGATGGATGCTTGTCGTCTGAAGATGCTGTCTCGTCCGGATTGTCGTTATAGTTGCTCGAGTTGTTGCGGAAGCCCTGCGAGAAGAGATATCGCAGCGCGCGCACCTGCGAGTGTTGCACCGGGCGGACCCTCAGCGTGCTCTCGAACAGCAAGTCCGCCGCCGTCCCCTCGACTCGGAACGCGCGCAGCGAGCTCTTGCCGGTCGAGCCCGCCTCTGTCTGGCAACAGGGATCGCCTCCTATCCAGGTGAACCCGTTGGCCGGCGCTGACTGTTCGACGAATGGCGGCTTCTGCGAGCAAATCCGCAGTTGCTCGTGCAGCAGACGCGAGTAGTCGAGCGCCTTGTCTTCGCAGACGCCGCAGTCCACACTGAACGACTCTTCATCCACACAGTCGCGGCACGGTTGGGCGTTGCTCGCGGCGGCAGCAGTGGCGACGCCCTTCTTGCTGCGCGGGACGTCCAGGTCGAACACGAACGGCGGGTTGACTGGCGCGTAGTCGTGCGTGCAGGCGGACGCGTTGACAAACGTCGTGACGCCGTCGCTGGAGCGGCCGTAGCCCTCGTGCACGTGCCCGAAGACGTGCAGCACGGGCTTGACGCGGCTTTGCACCTCGCGCAGCAGGTCCTCGCAGCCGACGTTCATGTGCCCGACCCGGTCGCCGCGCCCGAACGGCGGCGTGTGCGAGACCAGCACGTCCGTGTCCGCCGGGATGCGCCGCCACTTCTCCAGCAGCTTGTCCCCGCGCGGCAGGTTGAACGCCCAGTTGCAGAACTCGGGCTGCCAGGGCGTGCTGCGCATCGTTTTGGCAGGGGGAGGCAGAGACACAGGGAGACGCCGCGTTAAGACTCAGGTGAGTGGCGCGTCAGCGAGAGCGAAAGCGGCGCGCGCACCCGTAGAACTTGAACCCGTCGATGAGCACGGCCTGGTCCTCCAGGTACAACGCGTTCGTGAGCAGCGCGCGCACCTCGTCCGGGTCTGCCGTCAGTCCAGGGACGCCGTCAGTCTGTCACTGGGTCGGGTCCAAACACACACACTCAGCGCCTCCTAACAGTCGTTAGCAACGCACCGTACTGCTGACGGTGGCCGTAGTGGTGCCAGTTCCGCGGGTAGAAGTCCCGGTCGAAGGTTGACTCGTGGTTGCCGGCGATCACGAGCTTGTACCGGTGTGGCAGGCGGCCCAGGAACGCGTTGAACGCCAGCACCTCGGCGCGCTCGCCCGTGTCCGTGAAGTCGCCCGCGTGCACCAGCACGTCGCCCGGCGGCACCTCCAGCGCCTCGTCGTGCAGCCCGTGCGTGTCTGACACGCACACGACCCGCATGTTGTCCCTCAACACGTCTAGGGGACCCAGAATCCGCCCTGGAAGCGCCGCCACCTCCGTTAGAAGAGACGAATGCTGTGGGCAGCTCTTGGGAGAATTGATGGCTGCGTTTCCGAGCCGTTCCGGTGCATGAGCAGTACCGTTAAATAGGTACAAATAGGTACATCATACCGTCATAACGGTACATGCGTACCTTTGCGCAACATTTAGAGGTCTGTGACGCGTTGGGCACACCTTCGCGCGACATTGCGTCGTGCGGGGAATTGGTTGGTGGCGTCGGCGGTCGCATACAAACTGCAGGTCATTTCGCAACGACAACCCGCACAGACTGGACCATGGGCGAGTCCGAGGCGGGCGCGGCGCGACGCGCGGTACTGGAGCGGCGGCGCGCGCTGCGCAAGGCCAAGAAGGCCAAGGGTAAGGCGTTCAAGCAGGAGAAGCAGCGCGCGCGGGCGGAAAAGAAGCAGGAGATCGTGGCTAAGATCCGCGCCAAGCGGGACGAGGCGCTGACGGCCAAGGCGCGCGGCGGCGGTGGCTACAACGGCGGCTATGGCAACGGCAACAACGGCGACAATGCGGGCGCGTCGAGCTGCTGGCTGTGCGGCGAGGCCGGCCACCAGAAGCAGGACTGCCCGAACCGCGGGGCCGCCGACATGGACAAGACGTGCTTCCAGTGCCGCCGGCGCGGCCATACGTCGGCCAACTGCCCGCAGACGTCGGGCGGCTTGAGCAATGGCAGCGGCACCGGCAGCATTTGCTTCAACTGTGGCTCGTCCGACCACCAGCTGCGCGACTGCCCCGAGCCGCGCGTGAACGGCGGCGCCACGTACGCGACCTGCTTCGTGTGCAACCAGACGGGCCACCTGAGCTCGCGCTGCCCGCAGTCCACCACGGGCGTCTACCCGCGCGGCGGCTGCTGCAAGGTCTGCAAGAGCATTGAGCACCTTGCGCGCGACTGCCCGTCGGGCAGCATCGCCAGCGACGGCAGCAGCGGGATCAAGAAGAACACCAAGAAGACCTTTGACGACGAGAACGATGAAGATGACGCCGGCGTGGACGTCGGCGCCGGCGCCGGCAACGCCGCTGCGTTCGACGACACGGGCGACGCGCTGGACGACCTGGACGTCAAGGTGGATGGCGACGACGACGACGACGACGACCAGCGAGACGAGAAGAAGGCCAAGAAGGCAGCCAAGGCCGGCGTGCACTTGTTCGGCAAGCGGTCGACGAGCAAGCGCGTCAAATTCTGAGCGCGCACACGAGAATGCAACATATACCTACGTGTCCAATGCTTTGTGTCTACTCCGTCTTGTTCTTGCCACCGACATCGTTGCCGTCGACAGCGCCGCCGTTCATCTTGAAGTCCCCGGGCTTGATGTTGTGCTTCTTGAGCAACTCCTTGAACTCGTCGTCGTAGTCGTCGTCTGCCCCGGCGACGCGCAGGCCCTGGTCCGGGAACTTGTCCTTGTAGCGCTGGAGCATGCCCGCGTGCAGCTCGTTCCAACTCACGTTGGCCTCCTTGCCCTGCTTGGCGTCCTCGCGCAGCTCCTTCTCGACCTGCTGCAGCCCCTCGAACAGCTCCTTGGCCGTGCCGTCCTTCTTCTTGCGCTTGCGCTCGCGCACCTCCGTCGCACCGGACCCAGCCACCTTGACCAGCCGCGAGCCTGCCGAAAGGAACGCATTAGACGACTGCCACCACTTGTAACAATGAGCGGGGACCGTACCGTCCGTGACCAGCTCCTCGTCCACCTTATCGTCGTCATCGCTGTCGTCGCTGTCGTCCTCGTCTTCCTCCTCGCTACTGCTCTCCTGCATGAGCTCCTTCGACAGCTGCGGCCGTTGCTGTCACGATCAAACTCACCATGTTAGAGCCCCACCTCTTCCCAGCAGCAGCAACAGCAGTGAATCAATAGAGAGCGGACACCCACGCGCAGATACTCCTTCTCCTGGAGCTGCGACTCCTCGTCCAGCGCGCGGTTGATCCGCTTGGCCACCAGGTACACCACGAGCAGCAGTATGTAGTATTTGAACACGGGCGCCAGGTACTCGGCGAACTCCAGCAGCGACGCCGGTGGCTTCGTCTTGGCCGGCGAGTACTCCGCGTCGCTCATGGCCGCCGGTCGGTCGGTCAATGCGAGGCTGTAGCGCGTCCCACGAAGCGAGAACGCGAGTCGCGGCGTGGCGTAACGTGTAGTGTCGTTGCGATAGTGAAGGAGACCAGACCACAAACGAGCCGCTCAATGGGAATCAGACTCAGATATAGATGGAATCAGAAATGTATGAAAGATGTGAGGTTCATTCGATTCAGCGGGTTTCCTGACCCGGTTGCACCTGATACTACCCTCACAACAAGTCCTTGACCTCGTCCATGAACGCGTCGAACTCCTTGGATACGGATCCGTCGCTGCCCGCGGGCTTGTGGACAGTAGCAGGAGCGATCGGAGGGCCCGGGGCAGTCGGGCGAGGCGGCGGAGGCGTCGCCAGCGGCGGAGGACGCGGGCCAGGAGCCGAGACGACGGTCCGAGCGGTGGCTGCGGCCGGACGAGCAGGCTGTTTGCGCTGAACGCGCAGCGTTACGGGCACTAACGACCGCAGCTGCGCGCGCTGCTCCTCCATCTCCTCGTCGTGCAGCATCTGCTCGGGCGAGGGCGAGGCCGCAACGTCTTCAGGAGGCGGGTACGGCGCGACCACATCGCTTGCATCCGTATCCAGCGGCGAGGCAGTGTACTCTTCGTCATCGTGAGAGTCGAACTGCTCTAATCCTGCCACTGCATGCGGCGGTAGCAAATCGATGGGCCGGCCTGCGGGAGGAGGGGAAGGAGCGTATCTGCTTCCAGACGGTGGCGGCGACGGCTGGAAGGGGGCCGGGCCGGCAGGTAGCGGCGGACGCGGGGGAACCTGGATGATGCCGGGCGGGATCGGTCCGGAAGGTAACGGTGGCCGCTTACCCGGCCGCTTGGGCGCTACTGGTACTGCAAAACTCACCCACTAAGAAACTGTTTCGCGCCACTCGATGCAACAGGTAACGTACCCAATGCAGCAGGACGCGGAGGCGGGGGAGGAGGCGGGATGCCGTTACGACCGTCGTACCGAGGCGGGCCGCGGGGGCCACGCTGTTGGAATCGCGGAGGGCCGCGCTGGGAATGCTGGCGGTTATGCTGATGCGGCCGAGGCGGTGGACTGGCCATCGGCATCGGCGGCGGGACGCGATACCTTTGGGGTTGTCCTGGCGGCGGCGCGCCGAACGGATTCAACGTCGGGTGATAGTAGATGGAGTTCTGCCGACGCACGAGCGACTGTGAGCACTTCGACCAGCACTCGATAAGCGATCTCTCCCACGTACCTCTGGGCTCTGGAAACGCTCGCGGTTCTCAGCCTCCAAGTCCCTCAGTGTCTGCGCAGGAAGAGAGACACCCGTCGTTGACGATGCTGTTCATCAAGTTCGCGTTGCTGAACACGGCCAGCACGCACCTTGGGGGCGCTCGGGGCCGCTTCGGCCTGCTTGCGCTGCTCCTCCTCCATTTGCTTCGCCAAACAACGAAACAAGAAGACGGATGCGTAAGTATGAGGGGCGACGTAAGCCTTCAAAGTGCGCCCAAGCCGGCCAGCGCGTCGAGCGCACCTCTTTGCGCTTCTTGACCACGGCCTTGAGGGTGTCCTCAAGCTGTCCGGTCGTCCAGAAAGGTAGCGTCGCGTTAGAGTCATCACTGACAGTGCTGCTGTCCACGCTGCAAGAAGCCGCCCCACCTCCTGCTTGCGCTTGCGCGAGGGCCCGTCCGTCGGGTTGGTAAGCATCTGCCGCTCGAGCTTCGTGATCTGCGCCGCCACCGCATCGACACTGCGCTTTAACGTCTCCGAACCATGGCTATTCGAGCGTCAACACCAAGTAGACGCACCTGGGTCTGGATCTCATCGGGGTCCAGTGTCGACAGCTTGGCCTGCTTGGTCTTCTGCCGCTCCGTCCGGTTCTTCTTGAGCTCCTGCGAGTGGCCACCGAAAGGGTTTAGCGACGCCACGCCTTATTCTCCATCGACTGATCTCACGCCAAAGGAACGGCCTAGACGCGCACCTTCTTCTTCTGCTCGCGCCGGTAGGCGTCCATCGGGTTGAGCGCCTTGGCCACCATAGCGTGCGCTTCTCCAGTCGCTAGCAAGCGCCTGCTTCCCGACGCTTTCTCGCCGTTTTTGGCGACCGAGCACTGCGAGCAGCTCCTCGATGAGTATTCTGGCCAATCAAAGCGTGGTAAGAAGGAAATATATAGTATCACCCAACCATATCTGTAATCCTTAAACGGATTTTACGGCTTATCGTTATAACCGTCGCTATCCAGGGTCAACGCGGTCAAGCAGGGCGTAAATGGACGCGGCGTACCTGGAGATCCCATCCAAACGCATCGTCTATCATATATATTTACCGTCCTTGGACGCTCCTACTCGCGGCGGCCGAGGTGGTCGCCGGCGACGGTCTCGTCCGTGTTCTCGGCGATGACCTTGAGCGCCATGATGTCGTCATTGACGTTGCAGACGGTCGAGAGGCGGTCCGCGAAGAAGTCCATGGCCACGTACAGCGCCCAGGTGGACGGCAGGTCGTTCGTGGCGAACACAGTCTTGTAGATGGTGGCCATGACGACGATGCCCGAGCTGGGCACGGGCGGCGTGGCCGAGCACGCGATGACGGTCAGGCAGTAGATGGCCAAGATGCGCAGCGCCGTGAGCTCGTCGCCCGCGCCCGAAGACTCGGCGAGGAACACGATGCCGATCGGGTAGTAGAAGCCTGCGCCCGAGAAGTTGGTGACGACGCCGATCGAGATGACGAAGCTGGCCAGCGACTGCGAGCACACGCGCGCCTTCTGGATGCAGCCGAGCGTCACGGGCGCCGTCCCGAGCGACGAGGCCGAGCCGAACGCGAAGATGTACGACCGCACCATGAGCTTCATGTGCTGGTACGGGTTGCACCGCGTATAGAAGAACATGACGGCGGGAAACACGAGCAGCATCTGCACGAGCAGGCCGCACACGTTGGCCACCAGGAACATGTACACGTCGGCGGGCTGGTTGACGGACGACTGGTTGAAGGCGAACGACCCGGCGACGATCGACACGACGGCGATCGGTGTGAGCCAGATGACCCACTCCAGCGCCAGGAAGAACGTGTTGCGCAGCTGCAGCAGCACCATGTACAGATAGTTGACGTGGCGCGTGCGCGTGAAGTAGTTGCGGCCGGCGATCGCGCCTAGCACCATGGCGAACGTGATGACCGACAGCAGCTCCGACGTGCCCGACATGGACGAGAAGACGTTGCTCGGCACGATCGAGTTGAGCATCGAGATGAGCTGGTCCGTGATGGTGTACTCCGTCAGCGTCGAGTCCGTGCCCTTGGTGAACGAGTTGTACACGTCGTCGATCACAAACGCCGTGCTGTTGCCCGCGTCGCCGCTTGCGTCCGTGTCGACGGCGCACGAGAGCGAGCCGTTCGTGTGCATGTGCAGCAGGTTCCTGTTCGCACATTCGAACGCGACGGCGTTAGCAGCCGTCGCCGCGTAGGTCGAGTCGACGGTATGGCGGAAGAGTGGGCGGAACGCGAGCGCGATCGTAAGGCCCGCGGCCGAGCCCGTGACCGACTCGGTGAGGAAGATCTTGAGCGTCTGGATGCCGATCGCCGACACCTTGCCGACGTACACGATGTCACCGATGGCGACGGCCACCGAGCAAAACACGTAGGGCACGACGAGCGACTTGACGGCGCGCAGGAACAGGTCGCCGGGCAGTGCGACCCACGCCGCCGCGAGCTCCGACACCTTGAGCGTCGCGAGCATGATGCCGAGGCCGAGCCCCACGACGGCGCCGATCAAGATGTGCGTGACCGACAGCTTGAGCGTCGAGCGCGTGCCCTTAAACGCCTCGACCGCGTCCGTACTCTCGCGCTCCTCGATCGTTACGAACGGGTTGGAGCGCCGCAGCGGCGCGTACTCGCTCGGGTACTCGTCGCTGTGCATGATAGCGGGCGACGACCCGTTGCCCACCATCTCGTCGCTGAAGGTCGCGTTGCCTTGCGTCGTGAAGTTGGTGCGCGGGCTGCTGTCGACCGTCATGCGCGGCGCCGACTCGCCGCTCTTCCAGGTCCCGTTCGAGTCGTTGGTCACGTTCTGCGCGCGCCGGTTGGCCGCCGATGTGAAGTTGGTGCGCGGAGAGGCAGCGCGTCCTAGGCCGTAAGCATAGCCGCCGCCGCCGCTGGTGAAGTCCGTGCGCGGCTCCGGCCGGCGGAACGAGTGGTCCGACGTGGGTGTCGGCGGGAAGGACGATGAGCGCGAGGACAGCGAGCCGAGCCGCGCAGACGACTGTCGTCTGGCGCCGGTCGGCGGCAAGCTCGGCGCCGTGCGCGACTGCTGCAGCGCGCGCTGCTGCTCGTCGTCCAATAGCACGATGGGCGCGGGCGCGGCCGAGCCCGTCGACCCCGACACGATGTCGTCAAAGCGCCGCATGATCAGTGCAGGACAAGACGAGGTGTTGACTCACGACGCGCTGATGCTGATGAAGACGTAGACGGAGCGCGGAGAAAGCGGGAATGCGGCTGCGTTAAACGCCAGTCGCCACCGTGGACCGCTTGCGGTCTCTACGGAGACCGATCACCGCATCAATCAAGTGCTCGAAAAAGAGAGAGAGCGCCGCGAGTTGAGCTCGTCGCATGCATGGATGGGCGGTCAGATGCATGGATGGGGCGCGCGCCGAGGGCAAATCCTCCCTGCGGATAGTGACCGTCACCGAGTTGTAACCCCGGGATGAATGGGACATGATGAAATAAACTTGTTCAATTTCCTTGGTTGTAGTGACATTGTGTTTCTAATGGCGGCTTCTATGAGACCGATGTGGCTGCGCTTTGCAACGCGCCGCGACTGACTTTTGGCGTTGCGAAGATACTTAATCAGTATGTCATGAGACGTAAAACTACTTGACTAGTATAGCGAATGTAAACTTTTACGAGTCGAAATAGAGCCTTCTCCGAGGCGGACCCGCTCCCTAGTCATGGCGGACCCGTTATTAATGCCGCGCGCATGGACGATGCGCGCCGCGAACTGGCCCCTCCGAGGAAAGCGGTCGCGCGTCTCTGAGGCCGCGTCCGCGCTGCTCTAAGCTGTGAAGTTCCAGGTATTAGTCTCGGCTTGACGGCTCGTGCGCGGATGCCGCAAGCCAACACGGTGTATGGGTACTGAACAGCACAATGTCTGAAGGCGCCGTGCTCCTCCAACGGTAGACGAGCGGGAGGAGACGATGGCACCTGCGGTGTACTGTGTACTGCTGTACAGTATGGGAGCTCCTCCCTTGTACAACGGTGTCGTGCACCTCTGGCAGATGCACTACGGTACAGCACAGTACTGTCCGCAATGACACCGGTACTGACCGGCGTCCGGGATGAGCTCGTTGACGGCAGTTCCGGTCTTGCGACGGCTGTTTGCTGCTGCTTCCCTGTCGGTCGACCGATGGATCAAATTGGACACTGACGTCGCCACCCGGCCGGCTGTCTGCCGTCTCGAGCGAGCCAACACCACTGAACAGCCCAACTGCAGAGAGCTCTCGTCCATCGGACACACGTGTAGCCACAACAGTGGACTGGATTTGACAACCTGCGCGCGCATTTGGGGCGCGTTCGCCGTTGTCGTGGCCATCAGACGCCTTCATACGGAGAATCGTGCGGCCGCGATGGGCGCGCGCCAAATATTCGTGTCGAGCTGCTAGGGTTCCCCAGCCCATACGATCTCGTTGACGGCAGCAGGTCGACCGCCTAGTGGTCGACGCGAACATGGCAACGACCGTGAGAAGAGTATGGCCGATTCTGCAGGGGCAACCACAGCCTCGTTCGTCTCCGGCCTTGACGCTTGGGACGCGGTTGATGCTTTGGTGGGTGCCAGCCGGCCTCCGTTCTCACTCGTTACTTACCTGAGACGTGAAGCGCAGGACCAGCGGCCGTTTGGGCCGACGTCCTGGATATTCCGACCGCAGTCGAGTCCTTTCCATCAAGCGTAGCGCTCAGTCGTTCGGCTCCTCGCCCACTCTCGTCATTCGCATTTCCAGCGAGGCCTTCGCACACCGCCAGACAAGTCGATATGACGTTCCCGCAAGCGCTGTCGGAGCGCTCCCAGTCGCTCGCGCGCACGTTCAAGAAGCGCCTGAGCGTCAACAAGGTCAGCGAGGTGGCGCAGCTGCAGCCCGTGGCGCTCGCGGGCGCCAGCAACAAGTTTCAGGGCCCCTCCCAGCTCTGCAGCGCGTTCGCGACCAAGCGGTGCGCGCCGTTGACCGCGACGACAGCATCACACCTGCGCGCTTCGGACGAAGAAGCGGGCGAGAGCGACTGCCAGTACGTCCTGCTCACGGGCGAGCCCACGGCACCTCGGCACGGCAACGCCGGCGACGACAACGGAGAGCTGCGGGTATGCCGCATGTGTGCGCAGGCGTTCGTGCAGTCGCACACGAGCGCGCACCGGTACCCCGAGTTCTGCTCGCTCGACTGCAAGTCCGCCTTCCTGCTCGGCGCCAACGTGTACCGCGACGCTGACGAGAGCGACTGCACCTCTAGCAGCAGCAGTAGGCGACGTGGCCGTCCACCCACTCAGTGGGTATGACGGGCGAGAGAAGAACAGACTGAATAGTGCGTGGGCTAAGTGAAATGGGAAGGACAACGCGCAGAAGCAGCAGCGCCAGCCCGACACGAGAGATTATTATAGAGTGCAGTGAATATATACGCCGAGCTATCATGAACACATTGCCGCTCTCGCTATGTGCGCTGGCATGACGCCGCGCTCGTCACGGACCCTGCACCTTCGTCGGAGACGTCGTCTGCCCGCGGCTGCGCACCGCTCGACGCGTTCACGCCCCTATGGCCGAGCGTGCGGCTAATCTTTCTGCGTTTTACACTTTCCGGCCGGAGAGCAGCGTGCAGATCGCACGCACCTTGCGCTCGCTCGACTTGAATCAGACGTCGCTCCATCTCCGTTGAGGATGTGATGATCGGAGCTCCTCACCGGCGGAACCTTCATATAGTGACATTGATATCTTGTTACAAGACTGATCAAAGTCTGATCATAGTACAATACATGTGTAATACAGAAAATGATGATTGAGTATCACTAAACCAGAGGGTGATGAGGCGTGGGACGCCACGTCGGCCTGGAGACCGAAACTTGTCGAGCGCAACGCTCCATGCCACGCTCAGTCTAGCCTTCAGTACTCAGCGTACAGTAAGCCTTACATCGCCAATGGTCCCACTACAGATGCCCACGCTCAACGCTTTGCCCTCGCGGGATTGTGCGTTTGCGCAGCAGCTCCTCTGTCGGACCCATCGCGAACGCAATCGCTCGCTCGCTCTCTCTCTCCACGGGTTCTCTGGCCCTCGCTCTCCTGTCCGACCGCATTCGCCAACTCGCGCTCTCCCTCCGACATGCGCCACGCCGCCAGTCCATCTCTGTCCTCGTCCGGCCTCGTGCTGCTGAACGACGAGCAGCAGCGCGCTCTGCAACGCGAGCGGACCAACACGAACCCCGGCCGTGGGCCGACGACCGCCTCCTTCATCCCGCTTAGCAGTGGGTACCCAGCGCCGGCGTCGACAGCGCAGCGACCGCCGTTCCCATCAATTGACAGCTCCGGCCAGCTCAAGGGCGGCGGCGGGCAGGAGAGCTTCGGCACGGTCAGCAGCAGCCCGCGCACCAACTTCACGTCGGGTTTCGCTGAGAACAACAGCGGCGACCAGACCGACGGCGTGTCTACCGCGTCGGCAGGCGCCAGTGGCGGCAGATACTCGCGCGATGTGCCCAGCGAGTACTCGATGCTGCGCAGCTCGAACCCGTTCATCACCATCGAGGAGCGCGACAGCCAGGACGCCATCCAGGCCTTCACGGGCGCGCGCGCGGCCGTCAAG
>JAADXW010000415.1:0-22608 GCA_023337975.1 Phytopythium ostracodes
AGAGAGAGAGAGAGAGAGAGAGAGAGAGAGAGAGAGAGAGAAACGACACGTCTTGACGTTTAAATTAAAGAGAGACTCGTCAAAACGCAAGCGCAGGATTCCTCCTTCTGGCTCTGCTACTTACGAGTGCACGTGTAGCGCCTCGAGGTCTTCCGTGATGGTGTAGAGCTGCTCGCTGGACTCGTGCAGCAGCGACGTGCGCGTGGACGGCGGGAGCGACTGACGAGAGGCCGCCACGTCCTTGGCGTCGGCCACGTCGTCGGGCCGGTGGGTCCCGCGGGCGCGGCCGAGCGACGCGCGCATGCAGTCGCCGGCGCTGGAGGGCGACACGACCGTCACGCTGGACCCCGAGCTCTTTGCGCGCTCTCTCCACTCGAGGTCGCGCCTTGAGGGATCGCTGGGGACGGCGTCCACGTCCGCGACGGGTCCGACGCTGTCCCCGAGGCTGAGCGCGCCGCCCTCGGGCATGGTGAGGTCCAGGAAAGCGCGCACGTCGCCCAGCATCTTGCACTGCGCGTTCAGGCAGCAGCGCACCTGGCGCTTGGGCGCCATGCGGTACACGCGCAGCACGGCCTCGACGAACCGTTGGAGCAGCAAGACGCGGTCCCTGGCCGTGTCCAGGTCTCCGCCCGCGCCGCCGGAGGACCGCTTGAGGCCGAGCCGCAGCTTACGGCGCGGGAACTTGACGCTCTCTATCTGCGCGAGCTGCGCGCAGGCGCCGCCCCGGCAATGCTGGCCCGCTTTGAGCGCGGCCAGCAGCTGCTGGCGCAGGTCGCGGAACTCGGAGTAGCGCTTGCGCACCACGAACGCCTCCTTGCCCGTGTCCACCTGCACGAGGAACTCGCAGTGGCCGGCCCCGCGGTGCCGCGTCACGCCCACGAACCGCACGCGCGTGTTGGCCAGCTCGTGGTCCGGGGACGAGAAGCCGCCGCCGCCGCTGGCAGCGAGCGAGGACGGGGATGACAGGGACGTTGCCGTCGCGTTGAGGCCCACGGACGAGACGCGGGACGACAAGCCGAAGGGCCCGTCGTACGCCAGCGACACGAGCGCAGGGACGGAGAAGCGGTCCACGCCGTGCACCACAGTCAGGTCGTCCAGGGACAGCGCACCGCCGTCGCGCTCCCGCGCGTCCAGGTCGCACGAGTGCCGCTCTAGCAACGAGTGCACGTACTGCTCCACGAGGCGCCGATGGTGGCTGACCGGCGGCTCCAGCATCGGGATAGCAGTACTAGCGTTGGCGTCCGGCATGGCGGGGAGTTATAGTGTTATAGTGTGGGAACGGGGACGTCTAGTGTAGGGACGACGAGTAGGGTGGACAATCTACCCTGGGCACTAGTGTGCGCCCCACGCGGAGGAATCTCAAATGATGAGAAGAGTGCGACGAGTGCCCGGACGACACCTCGGGTTGGATAGAAAGGGGTCGGCCGCCATGATGTCTGTGCACTTGCAATCAGTAAGCGGACGACCGCGTCCTCGCTCTGTCCGAATTGTTCAGTGAGTATGGAGCGCGTCTGCCAGTAGGGGGGAGGGCGTTTTACACTTAATGTTTGTATGCAATCACTATGCAGCGATCAGAAGGCGGAGCGTCGGGGAGGGATGGGTAGAGGGACGGGACCGCAACTGTTGCAAGAGTGAACCCTGTGGTTGTATCTCGCGGATGACCAGTCGATTTGACGCTTTATATAGAAAAAAAATATATCGAATTGGCCCCTACCCGTAAATTTACAGCTGTGAGTAATGGGTCAGTGTGGCTATTGAGCCGTTTCGGTTCGATAAGACTTGAAAAATGTATGTGTGGCCCACATCCTGGTGTACTGTAAAGAGGAGAAATACCGCAATACAGTAAAATAGATTGTACCGTCGTTTTTGGAAAGAAATGGACAGTCAACCAGCCTATAAAACACGTAACGGCCCCCCAACCATCAACGGAAACTATTGCACTGTGTCCAATTAAATTCACGCGATTAACACGCGTTACTGGCGACTCGGTTGTCTGTTGTTGGTGCACGACGTTTCGGCGTTTCGGCGTCTCGGCGTCTTGTCATGTTGCCATACACTACCGCACGTTGCAGCATCCGCCGGCACCAAGTTGGACTTGCCTGCGTTCAGGTCCGTAGGAATGAGAACAAAGTGATTTGACCGAAATGTACTTCTGCCCAAACCAGTAGGTACAGTGATTGCCCAGAAGATTCGCACGTACCATTCGACGTTGGTATGGGAATGAGACGCAGGGCGAGTGGGTCGCGCCCAGTCACCTCACAGGGTTCATTAGACTCACTTGTCATGCTACAGTGCGTTGATATGGTGTGTGGGTTGAACCCTTCGAACCCTTCGAACTGGCCCCAAATCATTCGTTGGAGACGCCACGAAGCAGTAGGAGCTCGAGTTGTGGGCGAATTATGGCACTTTCAGTGTACAAAACGACGTTTTGGAGCCATGTTGAGCGTCGGGAGCGTCGAGCGTCGGGAGCGTCGAGCGTCGGGAGCTGGCCAGTGGCGGCGGACCCTCTCAAAATATAGGTACTGCGAGCAATGCACAGGTAAACAATGCTTGAGAGCGTCGGTGCAAACGTATTGCCATTTCGAAGAAGAAGAAAAAATGATATCGCAGAGTCTTAATTAGAGTACTGTACAGTACAACCGTCGAATTTTGGGGAAAACATTATATTAATACCTAATGTTTTCTAATGTTTAACGTTATACTACCGGTACTGTACTGTATTTGAAAGATGAAAGATAAAAAAGTCCGATAGGTAAGACTTGCGAGATCAAGCCAACACAGGTTGAGTAAATCCTGTGTGTTCCGCCATTTGGATCGCGGCTTCGTCGATTTATGACAGACAGCCGACACTCCGTCCTAGATTCGGCCCTTGCATTACAAGTACTTCAATACCGGTAAGGTGAACCACGGTCGGTACAATGTTGGCATTCATTACAGATATTTTACAGAAGACTGTGAACCCAAATCGTCCTCAACTGACTGCTGTCAGAATGATTTTGCCCCCAATTGCCATTGGTCAGCTGCACAGCCGTCGCTTGCTCTCCCAAGTGTAATCGAACCATAAATAAAAGGGTATTTATTATAAGGATATTTATTATAAGGATATAAACTTATTTTTATTAAATCTAACATAAAACAATAGAAAGTATATTTGACAAATCATAAAATATGAAAGGTATTCGAAGCGTCGTCACACGAGACCATTTTACAACCCCGTCCGAAATGAAACCAAAACCGACTGGCTCCTCCTTCTGGCCCTTTTCAGCGAACTTTCAGCAATTACGTCGACGTCGCGCGCGTCATCCTGTCTGCATATTCGTCCCCATTTTTACTTTCGATTCGGAATCGTCCCTTAATTAAACTCCAAAATACGGAACTTTTGATTGTTGAAGTGTCTCACTTTGATCCCGGATTCTTCGCCCTCCCCCATCAATCAAACCACCTACGTCAGCCGGTAAAAAAGATCTGCGCACTAATCCCCTCCCTGCGGATCCCCAAGACTGCGGACCCCCAAGTGCGGACGGATCCCTTGCCTCCCATCAGTTCTCACTACCGCTTCCACGCCGCCCTACGCGCACGCCCTACCCTACATTTCCCAAGACAAACACAATGGCGCTGAACCACGCAGCCCCGCCCCCGGCCGTCTTCCAACCCACAGACGCGCTGCAGACGCTCATCCGTCCGCACAACCTCGGTCCGTCCATCGCGCACGACCGGCCCGTCCCAACGAACGCCTGGTGGGGCAACCTGCTGGCCTGGCAGCGGAACGCGCAGCCCGAGAGCGACGCCGTGTTCGCCGGGCCCTACACGCACAAGTTGCTCCCAGACGGCGTGTCGGCCAGCTACCTACACCAGTACCGCACGGACGGCCCGACCAACGACAACGGGGCCGTCCGCTTCTACTTCTACCCGCCCACCATCAAGAACTGGGTCTTCTCGGCCGCGGAGGTCGCGTCCAACGCCCCCCCGCTTGCGATCGAGGGCTGGGACGACCTCGGCGTGCATCTGGCGCTGCGTCCGAGCGCCTCGGCTGCGCTGTCGACGTACCTCACGCTCGGCAGCGCCTTCACGACCGTCAAGTACGAGCAGTTGCGGCCACTTCTGCGCTCGGACCACGTTATTCTGACGGTCAACGGCGCGCCCACCTGCCCGGGCGACCGCTTCCGCGGCTCGCGCTTCGTCGTGACGCTCAACAACGGCCACACGTGGGTGCTGTTTGCCTGCGCGGCGCAGCACGAGGACGGGCTGGAGTTCGAGCGCTCGGCCAGCGGACTGGTCGCCACGTCCCCCTTCTCCGGCGTCATCCAGGCGGCCTACGTGTCGTCCACGACGGCCCCGCCGGGCGCTGCGGACGCACCCAAGAGCGACGACGGCGCCATCCTGCAGCTGTACCAGTCGGCCGCGGGAATCTACCCGACGGGCATGCTCGTCAGCCCGCACGGCCCGGACGCGTTCTCCTTTCAGTGGACCGTCGCACGCGCCACGGCGTCCCCGCTCTCGAGCGTATTCCTCCACTTTGCGCTCACGCATTTGCAGGAGATGTTTGAGCCCGGCAGCGCCCAGAGCCGTCATGAGCTCGTGCTGCACGCGCATACGCGCGGCCCTATGGCCGCGTACACTGTGCCCGTCGCGCCAGGAGCCGTGTCTTCCTCTGTGCAGTGGTCGTTCCGCGTGCCTCAGGCGTCGAGCGCGTCGATCGCGAGCTGCCTGTCGTTCTACCCTCGGCACGCGGACGCCTTGTCAGCGGACGAGGTGGCGCGGCTCAAGCTCGCGTCGATCGTGCGGGACGAGATCCACGGCGAGTGGGCGCTGCCGCACGAGGGCAGTTACTACTTCAAGGGCAAGCTGCTGCAGAAGTTCGGCTCCATGTGCCTCGTGGCCAAGAAGCTCGCAGACACGACGAGTCCGGAGCTCGCCGAGGTCGCCAGGTTTGGCATCGTCAAGCTGCAGATCCTCATGAGCGAGTTCGCGAGCAACGCGTCGGCCTTCCCGCTCGTGTACGACACGGTGTACAAGGGCATCATCACAAGCGAGGCGCTGAGCAAGCACGACGTGAACGTGGACTTCGGCAACGCCGTATACAACGATCACCACTACCACTACGGCTACGCCGTGACGGCGGCAGCCATGACGCTGTACCTGAGCGACGACCTGTGGCGCAGGTCGGAGGCGGCCGTCCGGCTGCGCACGTTCGTGGACGCGCTGGTGCGCGACGTCATGTGCGCGGACTCTGGCGAGCGCTTCTTCCCGCGCTTCCGGCACTTCGACTGGTTTCAGGGCCACTCGTACTCGCACGGCGTGACTCCCATGGCAGACGGCAAGGACGAGGAGTCGACGAGCGAGGAGGTCAACTTCTTCTACGGGCTCGCGCTCTACAGCCGCGTGACAGAGAACGCCGAGATGGAGCGGCTCGCCACGCTCATGCTCAACGTGTACGCGCGCGCGGTCAAGACGTACTTTTTGCTGACGGACGACAACGCCATCCACCCGTCGACGTTCCGCCGCAACAAGGTCACGGGCATCTTCTTCGACAACAAATGCGACTACGCCACGTGGTTCAGCCCCAACAAGGAGTGCATCCACGGCATCCAGATGCTGCCCGTGTCGCCCATCATGGAGGCCGTGCGCTCCCAGCGGTTCGTGCGCGAGGAGTGGGACCAGGTGCTCAGCAAGCTCGACGTGGTCAAGCACTGGCAGGCGCACTCCTCGGGCTGGACGTCCGTGCTGTTCACCAACTACAGCGTCCTCGACCGCCACGGCGCCTGCGACGTGCTGGCGTCCTGCCCCATGGACGACGGCCTCAGCCGCGCCTGGGCGCTGTACGTGTCGGCCACGCACGCGTCGTCCCCGTAAGCTGATTTGTTGTTGGGGTTTGAACCGGTTTGTGTATGCATTTCGGATCGCACAGGAGCGGTAAAGCAAGTGGAAACAAGGTGGTTGGTCTTGGCAGTGTGTTCTACTACGCCTTGCGGCGGCTGAACATGCGTGCGAGCCGCGTCTTGCGGTGGAACTTGGCCTCGAAGGCGCCGTCGGCGTTGGCGGACATCTCGGTCGCCGCGCTGCTGTGGGTGTCGCCGCTCGCAGACGGCAGCTGCGGGCGCAGTTTGCTCAGGTTGAGCCGCGGGATCTCAACGTCGGTCGACGCGTCAGCATCGACAGGTACGTCCATATGAACAGCGTCGATGTTGTCGTCCTTCGATGCTGGCTCTGTCGGGTTGAGGCCTCGCACTGGCCGAACCGAAGACGCCAAGCGGCGTGTCGACTGCCACTGCGGAGGGACGAGCCTCGGAGCGCTCGCCACGATGGGTTTGACGGGTGAAGAGATGCTAGAGTTCTTGCTGGCGAGCCCCCAACGGCTCGTTTCCGGTTGAGACGACTCCCGGCGACTCGACCGTCTCGCTCTACCGCTGGTCTCCATCGATCGTTTGTACTCGAGCAGCTCGTCCTTGTGGGTCTCCATCAGCTCCTGGAGTGAAGGCGCGTCGCCGTCTGTCGCGGTCCACTTCTTGCCGTGCAGCTTGCGCCCCGCCTTCATGAGCGCCCGCCACTCCTGGTCGTCCTGACGGCTGGTCGCCGCGCGTGAAGTCACGATGCTCTCGAGCTCGTCGTGCGCGCGGAGCTGCTGCTCGCGGTCGTCGAGCTGCGAGCGCAGCTTGGTGATGAAGCGCTGGAGGCTCCGCTTGCGCTGCGCGATCTGCTCCAGCAGCCCCGCCTTGGACGCCGCTTGCTGCAGGGGCGGCAGGTACTCTGCTCGTCTCACTGAGCGAAGAGGCAAGCAGGCGATCAGTGAGTGTGCGTCTGTATACGACGGAGAACACGAAGCGACATACTCTGGCGGCGTTGCCGACGGTACTGGAGCCGGAAGTACGCGGCCATGACGAGCAGCAGCAGCACGACGCCGACGACCAGCAGCGGCACCTCCGCGCCTGAGGCGGCGGATCGAGACGCGCCGCGCACATTCGACATGGCGTTGTGCTTCAAGAACAAAGCGTCGACTGCACCACACTGGGCAAGATATAGGTGAAAAGCGACAGGCGAGCTCTGTATTTATAGTTTTCTGACCAAGTTGGCTTACCCTCCGGCCTGGGAAATGGTCTGGCGAGCAAAGCGATGGCTATAGGCTGAATGGTGGCGCTGCGATCGGCGACACCGTGTCGATAGACCACTCGACCAGGTCGAGCGTCGACTCGTTCGCGTTGGAGCCGCCCACGCTCCACGGCACATTTAGCAGCGCATCAAGAGGCGCATCGACATTTACGATCGCTGCCAGGCCGAGCAATTGGGCGCTTGCCCAGCTCGCACCTTCGCTTTCGCCGTGTGCCACGCTCCAGCTCAAAACCAGCTGCACTGGAGAGACCAACGGAGCAGCACGGTCATTCTCGTCGCTACTGACAGCGCCGTTGCCGTCGGAGGTGCCGCTTGGTGCGTAGATCATAGTCGCGTCAGCGCTCACGAGTGGGGACAGCACGGGCGTCATGACGAGGCCTTGACGGAGACTGCCAGTGTCATCGGCAAGAATCCGCGCCATGTCGTCGATGGTCATGGTCGCCGCGGATTTCCAGTTGTGTGTTCGGGTATGGTGGCAAGACGCTGGACGCACCACCGTCGCATTCGACGATCGAGGTTTGAATCTGGCGGCTTGTTGACGGACGGCAACAGCAGCAGTAGCCACAGCACTATCCGAGTGGCTGGAGGCTGCTCGGATGGCGTTGACGCGCCGCCGCAGCTCGAGTCAGCGCTGGTTGTTGTTGGCCTTGAGCCAGTGGAAGTCGCACAGGTTATTCCTCTTGCCGTCGCGCTTGACCGCCCGCTCGCTGAAGCCGCGCTTGCTCGTGTAACGGCACATGGAGGGCAAGTGCTCTGGCTCGGGCAGCGACTCCATCAGGAGCAGACCCTCAAACTTCATCGCTTCGTCGGTCCGTCGTGTCGTGTGTCAGGCGGTAGCTGTGTCGGAAACGCAGCGAATGGACAAGTGCGTGTGGTGCGTGTGGTGCTGCGACGCGTCGATGTCGACGCCCAGAGAGAGAGAGAGCAGGGTGATGCGAAGCCATTTCCAGCTAACTGCAGTGCATGGTGCTTCGATCACGCACTTTGTGTGAGATCTGACTGATGGGCAGGGCCAACACGCTAGAGATGAGCCGGGTCGGTCCCCGATTGATGGCCGTCGTAGGCCTCAAAGAATGCCGAGAGTGAGAGCGGGACTGACAGGCCCCAGTCACGTACTGCACACAGTACACGGCGGGCGGGCATGCGCGTGATATCTGAGGCGAGGATGCGTCGGCGTCGACCAGCGATGGACCGACACGAGCGCGGCTAATGGCTGCGGCCTTTCCATACAGAAGATAGCTTCTCGTGGAGCGTTGGGAACGCTGGCGCCTCCACCCATCCACCCCTGTCCCCGACGCTGCGAAATCTGTTTCAAGGAAGGAGCGGGGCGGAGTTTCAACGGAGAACCTGGGCGCGATCGGTCCTCGTCCATAGGATCCGTAGCCATTGCCTGCCCGACTCTCCGTGGTGCGGCTTAATCCACGCCACGTGGGCACCGTTTCGATCGTGATCCAAGCGAGGACGCGACGAACGCGGCTTTGGCATGATGCGGTGTGGTACAGTACTGTAGAAGCAACCCAGAACCCACGACGACAGAACCCTTGATTAGATGTAGCCATCGCGTCCCAACTCGCAACGTCTCGATTGGTTTGGCACCTTACGGGCACCACTCGTGGACTCCAGTCACTGCACATCCTGATACATGTACGAAACGCGCTATGATGTGTGCATTATGAACGATAAACTGTACATCCGCCCTCTCCCCACTCGTCCGCCCCAATACCAAACCCACGCACTGCTCCTGAACCACGAGCCGCGTCTTCGTCAGACCCGCGCGACGGCGATGATGTCGTTGTTGTCGGCGAGGTCGGTGGGAAGATGATCCCAGCAAACGGCGGCGTCCAGCGCGCCCCAGCTCTCACCGACGTCCACAGGCGACGTGGTAGCCAGCTCGGCGCTCGACTTGGTGGGTGGCACGGCGTCCAGCGCACCGCACAGCAGTGCGAGCTCGTCCGCGGCGCTGTGCTGGTCTGAAGATGTCCAAGACAACGCGCGCTCGACCTGCTCCTTGGCCTGCGGCGTCGAGATGGGGAGCGAGCGCGGCTGTTCACTTGAGAAGGAGCCCGAGTCGTAGATGGGCTGGAAGGCGGCAGACGAAGGCGGCAGCAGCGCCATGGCCGCGCACCTAAATGCGTTGCGCCGGAGCTCGAGCAGACTCGCGAGCTGCCGGGACCGCGCATCCTCCCGCATGGCCAGGTGCGTGCTGAGCACACCCCGCGGCGCGCCGGACCGCTTCCGCTGCCGGGATCGCGGCGTCCGCTGCTCGATGGGAGGAGGGAGGAGGGCGGAGGAGGAGGGCGCGGACGCCTTGCTGCTGGCGGCGCGCGTCTTGCGCTTGAGCTCGAGCCGGCGCTGATTCGTGTTGGCCTTCTCGCGGTGCAGGTCGCACAGGTTGTGCATCTCACCATTGCGCTTCACGGCGCGCCGGCTCCAGCATTTCTTGCTCGGGTACTTGCACAGTAGGCTCGGGTCCACATCGACGCCCACCTCCGGGTGCTCCTGAGCGTCCGAGTGCTCGCGGAGAAGCGGGGGAGATGACACAGGTGAGGAGTGGGAAGCCGTCATGTTAGGGAAGAAGGGATGGGGTGGCGTCAGTTAGGCGGGTGATTGGGAAATGTGCTCACGAAGGAAGATCCTCGTGCTTTCATCTAAAGTTATACAATCGAAATGCCCTACCAGAGTAGGGTGCCTTTACGTCTCTCTCCCCCCCCCTCCATTATTACCCATGGCACGAAGGCATTTCGACGATCATCCTCATTTATCACAGTACTTACGATGATTTGAGTGTATATTTCGAGCCTGTGAAAGAACCTGGGTCACTGATTTTGGGGAGCAAAGACTGACCACCATCTGGCAGAGGGCGAGTGTCTCTTGAACGATCGGGGTCGGTGGCGCGAATGTGCCTCGAGGTCAAGCCATGCGCGCTACGGCGCAGGATCATTCATACTCACCGGAGGAGGGGTCTTCTTTTATTTTTCACTCTGCAAGTGTTGAGGCGGATTACTTCACTATTGTATGTATGAAGAGCTTCTGGTGTTGGGATGACGAGATACCGCACTGCGGGTCCCACTCGTGCATTCGATCAGTGAATGCCGCCCTCGCAATGGGCGGTCTGCATACGATACCATTCGGCTTGCTTTTGTAGAAGGCGGACGCGCCCAACGAGCTCGTTCACCGTATCAGAAGCGGCTTGCATCCTTAGACGTCTAGAAAAACCGCCACGCCACCGTATCCTGCGCGTTCTGAACGCGACGATGATGAGCGCAAGGGTGCCTGTGGGGATATGTATGCCGTGTTCTTCGGCGTGAATACTCTGTGCAAGTAGAAGCATCATTTGCAGGTGATCGCTACATAGCAATAAATTGCTGAAGGTGGCGAGCAAAGCGCCCTTATGAATGGGCTCGTCTGTGGGTTACGCTCGGTGGGTTGGGTGGGTTCATTTGTCTAGCGCCACAGATTGTGCTCCATGTGGTCGGATTTTTCCTAACCGCAGTGGCGTTGAGGCCTTTCATCTGCGCGACGTTCGCTAAAGTCAATTTCGAAAAATCCAGTTTTTAATTTAGACGAAGGCTGGTGGCGGCCAGACCTGTGTTCGTCCCCAAGCCGCTAATTCTGACCCCACAGCAGCGAGTTTCGTCGCTACTGTACTAATGCACTTCGAAGTAAGGCTCAATGTTCAAATGGGTCGGATAGCGCTCAGTGTGCATAGTTGCGTTGCAGCGGTCGCGGTTTCGTTTGTGGATGTACCCGTTATTAGAGCATGTTAGTCGATGCAGTCCTGGATATATCAGATGGCCTCTTGTGGGCGACGGTACTCATTCGTCTCACCTGAGGGATCTCGCTCCACCCCACTCCCGTCGTTGGATATAATAGCCCGGCTTCCCATCGTGCCATGTTCGTGCGGCTAAAATATGTTGTGACTTTTGACACGTCATAATTCGAAGTTGAATATTGAAATTGATTTTTAGTTAAAATGCGGTCGATATTTTTGTGAAGGCTACTGCATTGGTCTCCTGCTTTGTTGATTGAACCCAAAATGCAAAATTATGCCCATAATTATGATAATCGGTACGCGACCCATGCTACCGCAGTCAGCCACGCTCGAAATGGCCGACCGCCGTGGATCGCGTTGGTTGTGTGGCGAAGTTGAGCAAGTGTTCTAAGCACGTGCATGATGCGGTAGGCCCGCAGCTCACAGGTCCATCCGTGTGGCCAATTGGGGCGCGCTCGCGATCCGTTCAGGCTGCCAGGTCGTGGTGCGTGCGCTGGCGAGCAGGCCCTGGCTCGTACGGGCCACTGCCGTTGCCAGCGGCGGCAGGTACCCGGACGGCAGTCGCTGCGGGCTCCGGTTGGCCTGCGGCAGTTGGTGGTGGTACTGTGGCTGCTGCTGGTGATGGTGATGGTGCTGGTAGCGGTCAAAGGTGGCCGCTCGTCTCAGCTCGGGCATGGCCGCTTCCCGCTTGAGCGCCGCTGCTGCTCGCAGCATGGCGCGAGGGCTCTTGGGCCACTCGTGCTCCCACACGGGCTCTCTCCAGGGCGAGGCCTCACCCCACCGTCCACTCGACGCCACGCCGTTGAGGACGCGGGCGGCGTCAAACCCCCGGCTCCGGCTCGCGAACGCGTCGACGTGACCAGCCGCGTCCATGAGCCCGACAGGAGACGGACGAATGTACGGCGTGGTGAAGGGCCCAGCTCCGAACTCTTTCTCGAGCTTCATGGTGATGGACGAGCGGATGCGCAGGCGTCGCTCCTGATCCGGCAGCAGCCCGGTCTGCAGCGGCCCGTGCAGTCCGAGTGCGAGCTGGCCGGCCTTGCGCTTCTTGTCCAGCCGCCGCTGGTTGCTGTTGGCCTTCTGGCGGTGCACCTCGCACAGGTTGTGCCGCTCGCCGTTGCGCTTGATCGCGCGCGGGTTCCAGCAGCGCTTGCTCGCGTAGCGACACTTGAGCGCGTTGGCGTCCTCCGTCGCGGCCATTATGACTTGGAAAATGTATACAGGTGAAGCGATTCGTGTGGTGTCTCTGAGATCTGCCGGCGCCGCACCAAAACGGAAAGTGACGCGAAGAGAGGTCGGCCATGGTCCGCTCCGAGTCCCCAAGTGGATGCTGTAAAAATTGAATTTCGACAAAAATCCTGGTCTCGTTTCTGCTCAAATCTGTCGACTTTGTCGACTTTATACCGCACCTGCCGTGCGCATCCTTGGTACAACGCACTGAACAAGTGGTCGGAACTTGGGCTATTGATTGTTGACTTAGGAGACCACCATGTAATCCAGAGATCTTTCCTTAGTGACGTTGCAGCATATCAGTTTTCCGGCCGTCACCTTCTCTTTATGGCGGCGGGTTACGCTCTCCCTGTGCTGATTTATGCTCAGTTGCGTCCATTAGCAGCACGGGCGACTCCGTACGCCGCTCGTCGCTTTCTTTGCGCTCTCTGGCAGCTGGAAGATGGCGATGCATTGGTGTCGCGGCATTGTGGAGGAGCCCCACCATGTGCCTCCACACCCGCGTTCCAGCGTTATGCGTACGCGTTCGGCCGCCTTCGCCGTCCGCCTCGGTCCAGTTGCGTGGCGTACGCGACTGCAAATTTTCTGGACACTTTCGCTCGCGGAAGGAAGGGAGGAAGCGCACCACGGGGCGTCGTTAAGCCGCGACTGAACATGACACCTTTCGTGGAGGTATGCGTCACGAAAACTACGCGTATCATTTGGACAGGGCCACCGCGCCGCCCCTTTTTCTTTTATCCAGACAGCCTAGCGTTATGATACGGAGCTAATGAACCAGCCCGCCAACCGAGCATCTCCGCCGCCACCGGACACTTTCTCGCCTTGCAGTTAAGTATGAATGAGTTCTGGAGTTCGCGCCGGCTCCGAAATCAGTTCGCGAAAGATCTCTGGTGTGTGTGGAAGAACACACGACGCCTCGAGCCGCCAAATCATCTCCCGTTTCTCCGTACGCATCTGCATCATCTCGCCGCTCACGCCGGAGCATGGAGTGTGTACGCAATTGAACCCAGCGCACTCAAGTGTACAGGTCAGAATGATAAATCTTAGGTGTCGGAAGCGAGGGGGGGGAGGGGGGATGCGCGCGAGCTGACATGGTGTACAGAGATCTGTTGAATATGCAACGCCTGATATGGTATAAATTGATGCAGGATATATCGGAATAAAGAGCAACCAACGTCTAATTCTATAGTTGCAAGAAAAAGGGCTCATCAAACTTTCAAGGATATTTATCAAATACCCGTTGCATATTCACGCAGATCTCTGTACTTGGAAACCAATGTGGGGTCAGCGAAGGTGGCCAGCCGAGCGATCCTCGGCGGCGAGTCTTTGCGACGACCGCTTCGGGAAGGCCACTTGACCCGCGTAGCGCGCGGATTCTCGCCATGGGACTCGCACCGCAATCGCCAAGTTCAGCATCGTCACTACGAGTCGTTGAACTCGCACGGACACGGGGAAAGCCGAAAAGCGGCAGTGGATGCGGCGCTGAACCGAGGCTGGTTCTTTCGAATGTCAGTCAGGCCATAGGAAGCGGGGCGACAGAGTGCAAAAGCACTTACTGCATCAAATCATGATCGAGCGAGTCGCGTGAGGCCATTTGACGCCTGAGAAACGCTTCTCGCTGCGAGGATCTCGGTCCAGAGCGGCGCTGGCATTTGCATGATGAGTTAGAGCAAGTGTGCGTTAACAGCCCGGAGGGTGGACAAGCCTTCACGCAGCATAAGCCGATGACCGTCGTCGCCATCAACACCGACAGGCGATGGCCATCAGACGAGCGCGGTGACGAAAAGCACGAGCAATTCATACGGGCGGCGGCGTTCGCGTAGCTAGCTACCTGTACGTGGGTCCACACGTTGGAAAGCGCGAACACTCCAGAGCGTGGACGTTAAAAAGGCGCGCACAGAGTTGCACTGGAAAAATGTCTGATTTCTTGAATCTCTTGTTTCAGATCCAACGCTTTGTGGAGTCATCACGGGGTTCCTGATGTCGCATTCCACGTCGAGCAGCGAAATTACTGGAGTTCTGGAACTTTGAGCCACAAGTTTCGGGGACTCGCAGCGGGAACACGCGGGGTTACTCACAGGGTTACACGGCCACTATTTTTCTGAGTCTGAACTCTGAATTTCTGGGAGAAAAAATTGAAAAGGCGAAAATGGGGTGTCGTCATCGGACTCGGCCAAGCGCATAGTTGTACTGTACTACTCCGTTTCAAAAAGCTTTGGGCGAAGTGATCGTGCCACTGTTTCGATATAGTTTGTGCAGCAATATGATTCGCTAAAAATGTATTTTGACACTTACACTATTGGCTGAAACAAATATTTATTTAATTATCGAACACCATATAACTTTGGGGGGTTCCAGAAGAGAGTGTCGAACGATGGACCTTCTACACATACCACAACTTTACAAAATGAAATATTACTATATTATGAGCCAATTTGGTTACAGCCTGTATCCCAGAATTGGATTTTGGGCCTCCAACATATTTATATTGAGGTATTGAGTCCTGAATTGTTTATTGAACAATATCGGAAAAAGCTTTGACCAATTGAATTTCAAAGGTTGGATTTCTGGATAGAATGCTAAACGTATTACTGTGTGTGATTGGCTCAACAAGTCAATTCCATGATTCGTCCAACTAAAAGCCGAAATACTGACGATTTTGAGACTGTTTTTATTTTTTGAAATTTTAGTAGTTCTCTTAAACCGGTACTGCGAAGTTGACCCCCATAAATTGGCTGCCTTCTTCCCCCAATGAGATCCTGCTGGGATTTCTATTGCTAACCGCGGTAATATGCGATCGATAGCGCAGATCGTCTTCTGTCTGCTGGTCCAAACCGCTCCAGAATTGAATGAAAATTGACTCCAACGCAACATGACAAAGCGTTGTGCCCAAACTTTTTCGAAACGGAGGAACTATTAGCATGACCTCGATCTTTCCTCCTTTTTTTTTTCACGCTGGCCGACTGTATCACCATGGCGACGAGAGCGGACGCGGCTCGAGTCCACCGCCGGCGACAACGACGGCGACGGACGACGGTCGAGATACGGCGGCAGTCGGCCGCCGGCGGATAGGCGATGATACTAGCCAAATGGCATCCTATCTGGATGTTTGTTTCGCTTGCTGGGAAAGCCGCGGATGTGTTCCAGGCGTGAGGCCTGCGCCAAATGATTCGACAGGATTTTAACAGTTGATGGCGTGATGTCCGCCTCGAGGAGTGTCCTGCTACTCAGGTATCCGATACGCGCAGTAGCCAGGAAGAGGCGCGTGCTTGCGGCCAATGAGCGAACCCGTCGAAATGGCCTTTTTTGCTGGGCTGTCAGAATGAGCAATTGACATCAAAGGCGCCCGTTAAAAGGGCAGTACGCGCCTGTGCTAAATGTGTGTCTGCCGCGGACTGGGATAATAGCAGAGCTCAGACCATGGGCGTCCCAGAGCTATTTATGGGCCTGCAACTGGATTCCGACGACTCACACGAGCGGCAGCGCCAACGGCTTCGCGCTCTGATGACGCATTAAAACATGCTCACGCAGCAGCATGCGGAGACTAGAGCTTCTTTTCTCAGAACCAATTGTAGCCATCCTGATAAGGTGATGGACCAGACTCTACCTAGTTGAAGTTACTGTATGGTCTAAATGGTGCATGTTTGGCGCCTAGGCGTGGGTCGGCGACACGAAAACGCACCGAAATACGTTCCGAGCTAGAGTTCAAGTTGGCTACCAACACCCACTTCTAATCTTTCTCCGCCAGTGGCTTGGTCCACCCCTTCAGCCCGAACAACTCGCTCTACCAGAGGGCATGGCACCCAATCTCCGCGCCATTCCGTGGCGGCGCACGCTCATCCTGGCCGTGAACATCGCGTCGGCCTTGCTCACGTTGCTCACCGGTCTCCGCGAGAACCCGGTGGTGGTCTTCGTGTCGGGCCGCTACAACTTTGTGCGCTCGCGACTGATGGAAGGCAACATCAACTACAACCTCGTGCGCGACGACCTGCTAGACAAGTCTAGGCTGCTCAACCTCTCGGATGCGGGCGAGAACTTCCGCTTCTTCTCGGCGCCCGTGCGGAGACCCGAGAACCTGGGTGAGGACCGGTCCACGTGCATGCGCGTCAACTCGATGAACGCGAGCGTCATGAGCATGAACTACGACGACTTCTGGGGCCACAGCGCACGCCGCGCGCAGATTTACCTGTACAGCATCTCGGCGCCTAAGTGCGAGATCGTCAACTTGCAGCCCGGGTGGTTCGACGACTGTGTCGCGCTTCACGGCTCCGAGGACAAGTGCTATCGCTACATGCTGGACCACTTTGACACGCTGCTGGACGATCGCAACATTCAAGTGGGCATCGAAGTGGACTTTGGCACACCCGGCACGCCCTTCATGCGGTGCTTGGGTCGGCCCGACCGTGAGTTTCCGTACATCACAGACTTGGTCGTGCTCCAGTCGTACTGGGCCGGCGGGAGCTACCACCTCGAGGTGCAGAGCAGCGACTGCATGGCGGTGCCTCGGCTAATCAACAGCGACAAGAAGTTCGGTCTGTTCCAGACGCGGCCAGTCGACAATCACGGCAACGTCGTGTTCGCTGTCGACCATAGCGGGTGGCTTGCGACCATCGTGACGATCGCTTACGGTACCATATCGCTGTTGTTGATCGCGCACGGCGTTCTCAACACGGTCTTCCAGCTGCGCTCCGTCTACTACGTGCCCAACAAGCTGCGGTTCGTCGGAAGTTTCCGCCGCTACTTCCGCTACGTGATGCCCTTCATGCCGCTGTCGGCGCTGACGGCCGAGGACGAGACGACTGTTATCAGGTTCAAGGGCCGCGTCATCATGGCGTCCGACGTGTGGATCAACCACTGGCTGTTCATCATCCTGAGCATCGCCGACGCGCTCGTGAGTCTGCGCATGACGTACATTGTGCTCGAGATGGGCACGTGGATGCTGACCAAGCAGGTCAACATTGAGAACTTCATCTTCATGGCGTCTGCGCTGACGCGCATCACATGGCTCATGTGCTTCCTGCATTCGATGATACGACTCGTGCTCAAGGTCGCGATCCGGTCGCTCAAGGCGCTACACATCATGCGTTCCGACCTTCGCCACAAGCTCGAGTGGTATGTGGACGCGAGCGCGCTCTTCCTGAGCTACAAGGCCTACAGTCTGATGCTCTGCATCCTGCTTTTCCTGTTCCTGGAAATCCACGGCGGAACGACCTTCATGCGGCCAGATCGCCCGTTCAAGAGCGGCGTGTTCGGCGGTTCGCCGCAGTTGGCCGGCTTCTGGAAGAACGAGATCATGTGCGACCTGTTCGTGATCCTGTCGCTGCTGACGCTCTGGGGCGGGATCTGCGGCTCGCTTATGCTCAAAACCCGCTACCGGTACGTGGCCAACAACGGGCTGCTGCAATTGATCCAGCGTCGATTCATCTTTGTTGGCTGGGACGTGTTCACGGTCATGGAGGCTCTGGGCATCGACCCGTTTGATCCAGAGCTAGTCGAGGACGAGGTGGCCGCAACGAACTGCTCGCTTGGGTGCGTGATCCAGCAAATGTACCAGTCTGGTCCCAGTGGGCTGTTCGTGCTCACGGGCGACTACATCTTCCACGACGGCGGGTTCTCAAAGGGTCCGATCGAGTTCTGCTTCCAGCCAAAGAAGGCGGTCGCCATGGGCTTGCTTCACAGCACCAACTACTCCCATGCGGCCTCGACCCAGCCCAGCCACAAGGTGAAGTACACGGTGAATCCTTCTCGACCACACAACGACGCTATCAGTGCAAGGACGACCGTTCAATACGCAGATGCCGACGACTCCGCCGTCACGGCCACCGGCAACGACAGCGAACATCCCATGCTCGCGCCGGCCGTACCACCGATCAAGCACATGACCAGCAAAGTGAGCTTGTTTGAGCGATCGCTACGCGTCTTCGCCGAGGGGACATACGGCCGCGTGCTGCTCATCGATGAGGCCGACCCGGGGAGGTACAAGAAGAACGAGGCCGGGTTCATGGAGTACCTCGTCCGCGACGCGCTCACGACCATGAGCTTGCTCGACATCAAGCACCTGCTCGGCAGCCGCAAGCAGCTCACCATTCGATGAGCGCGAGTAGACTATCCGAGTACTTATCTGCATTTGACGGACACAAAGCGCAGCAGCTATTGGTGTTATAGGCTTGGAGAATGCAATGGACATTCGAATCGGTTGGTCACTGGCGCGGCGTAGCCAAAGCCAACGAAGGGTTACGCGTCGTTTCGCGTCCCTGTCCAACTTCAACTTAATGAACCAATAAAACGGTACGCTGTACCTTTACAATCGTACAAATTTTAGAAGACAGTAACCCAAGGCTACTCCTTTAGGATACACATCTCTCCGATCTTTGAAGAATCACCTTGTCACTGTAGCATGAACCGCCGGTGGTAACTGGGTCGATGGCGCCGAACCTTCGCCACCTTCTGCAGCTTGTGCTCGTCTACGTGAGCAATTACGCGGCCCTCGCGCTGCCCCACATCGTGCTGGATGCGCAGATCCCGGTGGCGGGCAGCAACAACGCGCAGGTGCTGCTCCCGTTCCGGCTTTTGCGCGGCGAGGAGCCCGTGGACGCGCTCGAGGCCTTTCGCGAGAGGCACAAGCAGTCGCGAGAGTGGCGCGCGGCACTACTACCGCAGATCTGCGCCCAGCCGCGCATCGAGTGCCGTCGCGCGGCGCCCGTGGTCTTCTCGGCAGCCATCAACGCGCCCGACGGCGGCTCACTTGGCTTTCTGCAGGTGCTGGAAGGCGAAGAGCCCTACGACGCCGTGTTTGCCTTCGCCCGTGAGCAAAGCCTCGACCGTGACGCGCGGCTGTCCATCCTGGACGCAATCTGCGCGCGCTCGCAGCTAAGGAATGCGTGCACGCGCAGTCGAGCGCTGGTGTATCGCCAGCGGATCCAGGGCGATGGCGGCAAGACGCTCGGCGAGCTCGAGATCTACGACGATGTCGAGCCGGTGGACCAGATCTACCGCTTCATGATGGACCACGACGTGCCGCGCTTTGCGCTCTACCAGCTCATGGACTCGGTCTGCTCGTCGTCGCCGTCCATCGAGTGCCACCGCCGCGAGCCCGTCGTGTTCTCCCAGAGGATCACCGTGAACGAGCAAGACCAGAACCAGGTCGACCTCGGATGGCTGCACATCTTGCTCAGTCAGGAGCCAACGGACGCCGTGTACGCGTTCTCGCAACGCTTTGGGCTAGACCGCAGGTTCCGGCAGAACCTGGTGCATCACGTGTGCAGTAACAAGTACGTCAGATGCCGGCACCGCTCTCCGATCGTGTTTGCATCGCCAATTACCGTCGAAAACGGTACTATCGTGGGCAACTTTCGCCTGCGCGAGGATGAAGAACTGGTCGACGCGGCCTTCAGGTTCGCCAAGCGCGTCAACATCTCGGACGACCTACGCGTGTCGCTCGTGCAGACGCTCTGCGGCCGCGAGAACGTCCAGTGCACGCGCGGACGCGCGCGGCTACGGGCGCTGCCGGTGAACAACGAGGCGAACGAGCTGCTGGGCGTTCTCGAGGTGTTTGAGGGCCAGGAGCCGGCCGACGTGGCGTTCGCTTTTGCCGAGCAGCACGGACTAACAGCGCACGACGCGACGATGTTACTCGATATGCTGTGTGGAACGGGTGGTGCTAACTCTGCGAACAACAGAAGCTCCAAGAGCGAGCGTGAAGAAATAGATGAGGAAGAAGACGATGACGAGCAAGAGGAACCGCTAGTGTGCAACCGGTTCGCTCCTGTAGTGTTCGCGGTGCCTGTGGCAGCCCAGAACGGCTCGCATCTCGGCGTCTTAGAAGTGCTTGGCGACGAGGAGCCGGCCGATGCGATCGCGCGCTTCGGGAACAAGCACGGGCTCGGGACCGACGAGAAGCAGAGCATTTGGACCGCCGTATGCAAGGCGAGTGGGCTGCCGTGCACACGATCCACCGGACTCATCTACCAGGCCGTGTACACTCTTCCAAGTGGGGAGCGTGAGCGACTGGACTTCTACGACGGCCAAGAGACGACGGACGTGATCTACGACTACGGACTCATACGTAACCTATCGCTGCGCGAGCGCAAGCTGTTCCTGTTTGAGGTGTGCAACGAGCCGCGGCATCGCCCGAACTGCACGCGCGCGGAGCCCATGCTGCTGCGCGTGCCGGTGTGGGAGACGGCCGACAAGAAGATGGGCGACGTCGAGATCCGCGAAGGCCAGGAGCCCGTAGACGTGGTGTACGCGTTCATGGAGAAGCACGACCTGTTCCAGACGGAACCGCTCAACACGTCGCTGCTCGAGCTCGTGTGCAACAGCACGCGCGTTGAGTGCAAGCGCATGGCGCCGCGGCGCACGCTCTTCTCGATGCAGGCCACGTACTACGGCATCTCGCACACGCTCGAGTACGTGCAGCCCGAGTCGGACTGGCAGTGCGAGCAGCTGCCGAGCGGCGGCCAGCAGTGCGTGCACTACGTCGAGGTGCTGTCGCGGGAGTTCTGCGCGACGCACATGTTCGACTGGCGCGGATGCGAGGCGCGCATCCTGGAGGCGCTGCGCTCGCAGCTCGCGTTCTACGAGGAAGGAGTGTGGCGGTCCAAAAACTTGTACGCGAAGCTCGGGCTCGTGCGGTCCGCCACGCGCGAGCAGATCGACGCGGCGTACAACACGCTCGTCAAGCGCTTCAACAACGAGACGCAGCCGGCCAAGTACGAGAAGTTGCGAGACGCCTACCGCGTGCTCAGCGACCCGGAGGAGAAATACTTCTACGACCTGCCGTGCGTCAAGCTCTTTGGCTGCCTGTGCGGCAAGCGGCAGAAGGACGGCGGCATCACCTTCACGCCCGACTGAGAGACTTCGAAGCAATCAACGAGCTCCAATACAGACAAACGCCATTGCTGGTCAACCATCCTGGGTGTTGTTGCTGATGCTGTTGCTGATGCTGTTGCTGGTCCAGCGTGGTTGGATACCGATCAACGCTCGCAGGTCCACCGAAAGGTCGTGAGATGGCGGCTGATCCGTCACGCGATCCGTCACATTGAGCAATTACCTCCTTAGCGATGGCCTCCGACGATGATGACGCGCTGCTGGACGCGTTGAGCCGCGAGTTCTCGACCGCGCGGGTGCTGACAGCGACCAGCGCGGGCATGTCGCTCGTTCTAGTGCTCTCGATGATCGCGTGCTTCGTCGTCTTCCAGGAGTCGCGGCGCTGCGGGCGGCGCCTGCTCTTCTGCCTGCACCTGTCGGACGCGTGCCTCTCGATTGCGTGGTTGCTCGTGCTGTTGCTGCCCGGTGGCGCGCAGGAGCGGCCTCCGGAGCCGCTCTGCCAAGCGCAGGTGCTTTTGACACGTCGTACGGTGTTGTATCTTGTTTCAGAGGCTGACTGGTGCTGTCCACCACCTCGATTCGGACGATCAGGGCTACCTGCTGGTATTTTTCTCGCTGGCGTCGGCGCTCTGGACCGCGTGCTTTGCCTTCCACCTGCACAAGCTCTTCGCGCAGCAGTGCAAGACCCCCGAGCTGTACGAGAACCGCTACCACCTCGTCGCCTGGGGCATCCCGACCCTTGTAAGCCCTCCACGAGCTCTCAAATGTTGTGACAAGAAGTGGCTGCACTGACAGCGTGATCGCTTTTGTGTATCCATCCAGTGCGTGATGCAGTTGCTGGCACAGTCGGCGGCAGGCACGGACCTCGTGGGCGAGAGCGGGCGGCCGTGGTGCTGGCTGCGCGTCTGGAGCGACAACGAGTGGGTGCCCGAGGCCTTTTACCTGCAGCTCGTGCTCGTGTACGCGCCCGTGCTGCTCATCTTCGTGTACAACGTCGCCACGTACGTGCTGCTGCTGCACTCGCTGGGCGAGATCCTGTCGACCAAGATGGAGACGCGCATCCGCAAGCGGCTCATGTTCTACAGCTGGGCCTTCTTCCTCGCCAGCGTCTGGGGCGTGCTCACGTTCATCTACCAGGCCGTCACCCCGGGTCACGAGCTCGACGCCACGCTCCTGTATCTGTTCAGCATCTTCGCCCCGCTTCAGGTCATTGGATGCATTGCGTGGCGACACGTCGAGATCAGCAACAGCTAACGGAGGGTTTTTCATCGTTTACCGGGGCATTGATCGAGTGTAGGGAGCGCTAAATGCGCTCGCTTACGGCGTCAACCAAAAGGTGAGAGGCAGGAGTTTCGACGTTGCCGCAAGGCTACAAGACTAACTCTTGTGTGGACAATCGCCTCGTGCTTGAGCAGCTCCGCGATCGAGTCGGCTCGAGCCTCGCGCAGCTCTTCCGCACGCGCTCGTGGCGCGACTACCGAGGGTCTTCCATGTGAGCGTTTACGCCAGGCACAACTAACGGGGTCTGCCGTACAGTGCGGGCACTTATTATACTGCCACCCATGAAAACGGTCAAATTTCAGCCAATAGTTCGTTAACGACCATGGCGTTCTTGCCAATGAAAAGAGCGCTCGAAATCAAGGCGAACACCGTTGGAAGCGCTCCATTTC
>JAADXW010000416.1:0-22597 GCA_023337975.1 Phytopythium ostracodes
GAGCTCGTCGCGTTGGTCGAGCTCGTCGCTGGCCTGCTAAGCGTACCGGTCTCGTCGCGCCCGAAGTCCACCCGTTCTGGCTGGCTTCGTCGACGGCGCTCGTACGGAAAGGCTGGCTCTGTTCATCCTGGCGTCGTCGCTGCGGCTCGGAAGGAGCTGAAGAGTAAGATCGGCCAATACCACCCCGCCGACGTCTTCAACATGGACGAGGTGGCTTATTTTTCCAAGGCGCTTCCTCGCTCGTCCATCTCCTTCTCCAGCACCCCAGCGCTCAAGCAAAACAAGGCGCGGATGACTATGGTGGTGGGGACGGACGCGGCAGGCGCCGAAAAGCTGCCTCTCATGCTTCTCGGCAAATCGGTGACGCCTCGCTGGCTACCCGACATGCCCGCCGCCGTCGAGTACGTGGGGACATCCAAGGGGTGGATGACGGTGGTTGTGTTCCAGCAATGGTTGCTGGAACTCAACGAGAAGATGAAACTGGCCGGCCGGTGCATCCTTTTGCTGTTTGATAACGCCCCTGTCCACCTCGAGCCTGAGCAGCAGCTGTCCAACGTGCATGTATTGCGGCTGCCCAAGAACTCGACAGCCATCTTGCAGCCAATGGACCAAGGTATTATCGCCTGGGTCGAGCATACGACGATGAGTTCGCGGACAGCGGCCGCGGTGTTGAGTCTGCTCGAGTGCAACGACAACACGTACCAAGTGAGTGTGATCGATGCTGTTGAATGGCTTAGTGGTGCATGGGAGAAGTTCGATGAACAAACCATCAGAAACTGTCGGAAGCACGCCAGTTTACTGGCTGACAGAATGGCGGTTGGTGACATCTTGAACTAATCGGCCAATCGAATTTGTTTCAGTACCATCGCATTTTTCTCCTACTTGAACTATCCAAATCCCCCTCAAACCGTTTTCGGGTGAGTGCTCTTATGCGCGCTCTACCCTGTACACTGTATCCCGCCGAAAACTTCCATTCTTTTTTTCCAAAAAAATTGCCAGATGATGCAGTTGCCCGTTTTATGCGACCCAATCGAACACGACCGACCGACACAAGTGACTTGTGGTGGTACAGTACAGTATTCCATGAGATCTCTGCAACCATTGATTTGTTGCAACCGAAAGTAAAAATTATCAGTCCAACAAAATATGTTGGGGTGACACTCCTCCCCACAACAAACTTCTGTCCATTGATGCCATTTTATGTAAATCTGTAAATTCTTCAGCTTACCGCCCGACATACTTAGGCTTATATGTAGATTCTCTGGGATGACTGATTCCCTTTTCCATAACCAGGCCAGTTGCTCTGTAACAAATAGAAAGCTTGCTTTCAGTGAGAGGAATACACCCCCAGTAATAAACCGATATTGATCCATGTCCAGATAACCAACATACTGCACTCAAGTGTTTGATGCTATCTTGCCCTAGTACTGTACTTGTGTGACATTTTAATATAAAATAGGCTGTTTGTGTGATAGGCAGCTTGAGGTTTAAACCGAAGCACTTTATGTGCAGCACTACTGCTGTCCTACTGTCACTGTGGCACCAATAAATCTCTTGGTTGCTTTGTGTACTCCCACACAAATTCAAAATCGCATACTGGACTCATGTATATTTTTATCTTCCGTTGTACTTGTGTATTGTAGGTAATTTTTCGCATATTTTCGGCACATAACCAAGGCTGAAATCCTGGTTTTGTCCATTTTGTCCAGAAATGATGAAGTTTGTTTGCTCGGAATTGATCAGATCGGCACCAGGTCTGACGAATTTACATCTGTTTCGTTTTTACCTTTACACTTGACAGGGACTTTTTACACGGTTGCAGAAGTTTCATAGAGTACGGTATAGTAAATACAGTATACGGTGTACCAGTGCTGTACCAAAGACGGTACTGTAGTGTTTACTGTGAAACGTAATATTGTACAGTGTACAAACGGGTCAATTTACTTGATTTTAGTATGGTCTGTGGTTGTGGCATTGGGGTTTTCAGGTCGCTGGATTTTCCTTCCGCCCATCTGCTTTCGAACGCTTCGACTAATGCAGTACGTTTTCAAATCACATGTGATTCCTTGTGTTGCGTAGTCACCGGTCAACAAATGTACTGAATTAGTGCAATGTCCGCCCTTGACGTTTGCCCACGCGACATGTGGGACCATTACCTTCCTCGCGTCTGATTGGCTTAAAAAAATATCACACCTTTCCCTCTCTACCCGTATCCTATTCTGTCCCGACTGCCACACTGCTTTCCGACGAACGCCCGCATTTTCTCCTTCTAACCCATACAAACCAAGAGTCAACCTCAAAATTCAGCCGCCCCCGATAAGAAAAGCGACAGGGTCATCGTCGTCGTTCAGCTTCCACGTGCATTCCATTTCCAAAGTCGACAACCGACGCCCCAAGACTCACCCCAAGGTTTCCTTCCTTTCTTCCCTTCCCCAACTCCTCCGCCATGGATGACGAGTGCGATATGCTCGAGTGCTGCCTGTGCGGCGCGCTCTGCGGCGCCTGCTGCGCGGCCGCGGCCGACGGCGACAGCGACGGACGCCGCCGCGACGGCCAGGGCCGCTACTCGGACAGCTACCACCACGGCCACGGCCCGCAGCCTGTGTACGTCCAGCCCGTGGTCGTGCAGCCCGGCTACCAGCAGGGCCCGCCGCCGCCGCAGGGCTACGCATACCCGCCCCCGCCGCAGGGCTACCCGCCGCAGCAGGGCTACCCGCAGCAGGGCTACCCGCAGCAGGGCTACCCGGAGCAGCAAGGATACCCGGCGCCCCATGGATACCCCGCCAACAAGGTCTAAGGCGCTGAACAAGGCGAGCGTCTCTGTCCCCCTGGCACCGAGGAGTCTGCGCGCGGATCGAACGCGCGGAGGCTTTTTGATGACGCCAGAGAGAGATGAAGCGACGAGAAGACCTCTGAGAGGCGGACACCCACCCTCTTGTTTCTTTACTGTCGTGGCGATTTCTAAAAAGCAAATGACACATTTATATATGTAACGCGCCCGCTTTTCCGTGTCACTATATCTATCGTTGTGCGGATGGATGAATCGTTAGTGATGCGTCGAGTCGGACGGAACTCGAAGTGTCGACACCTCCGACACGAACATGCGCAACTAGCGCACGACGCCATGCAACATGATTCATTCTGTTTCTTCTTCCATTTTCCGTAACTCTTCTACTGCTCGTCGGTTCGTCGCCGTCGTCTCCTCCATCGCACACCTCGCCTTTCAGCGACAACGGGACGACCAACGTGTCGGGATCACGAACGGCGACGCATCGTATCGCATCGCATCGACACGCTAGTGCCCGCCGGCGCCGTCCTTGAACGACCAGTGGTTGGGTCGGCGGCCTTCGTTGCGGATCTTGCGGTCAGCGCGCTGCAGCACCTCGAGCCGCACCTTCCACTCCTGCGACTCGTCCAGGTCGCCTCTAGCCAGGTACGCGCGGTCCTCGCGGAAGCGCGAGTCCGACGGCAGCAGCTTATTCTCCGGGTATGGCACCAGGAAGCCGCTCTGGTGCTTGCGAATGCTCCAGTATTGCGTGTCGTTGATGCGCAGCTCGTGCAGCCACGAGCCCGACAATTCCGCGAGCTCGGCGCCCGTCTGCGTGTTCACGATCGCGCCGCGGAAGTGGTCCGACGGCGTCTTGGACGACGAAAACATGCCGCCCATGCCCTTCTTCTCGTCTGGGTTCAGCTTGAGCTCACACGACAGGTGGTTCTTCTTGTCCTCAAACACCATCGAGCCCATGATCTCGATCGTGCGGTCGCCCCACAAGAAGCCGCCGTACTGGATGTACGGCAGGTTGTACTGGATCATGGTGCCATCGTTGAACGACACGCGGATCGGGCCGCGGTTCGAGTTGATGACCGCGTTCGACTTCATGCTGAACGAGCCATGCCACAGCACGTAACCCGCCAGACTGTACTTGTTGCCCGTGAACTGGAAGTTACTGATGGGCGGGTGGTGGCTCGTGTGCTCGCAGCAAACCTCTGTGCCGTCGTTCAGCATCGTCTGGAACGTCTCGCCCAGGATCGGGTTGAACGGCTTCAGTTGGCCGACACTGTGGTGCATGCCGGCGACTGTAAACGCCAGTACGAGCTTAAAGCGCTCGACCGGATCCGTGGCATCCGCCGCGCGGTTCAAGAACGTCGGCGCATACAGCATGAGGTCGCACAGGCGCTCGAGGTTCGTGCGCGGTTCGAAGATGCGCACGGGCAACGACAGACTCACGGCGGACTTGCCCTCGAGGATCTTGGCGCCAGCCGACTTGATCACTTCCTTGAGCACGCCGCCCTGCTTCTTGGCGATCTCCTTGTCCATTAGCTTGAGGCCGCCCGATGGCAGCGGCATCATACCGCGCATGTACAGCATTGGGTGATACATGGTTGGATCCTGGCCCTGATGGGTCGCGTTCGCGGTAATCGCTCCTTCGTCAAGATCCTCGTCCATGAGCATGCTCGCCTCGTTGCTATCAACGCCTCCGGCTTGATCGACGCTCGCATCGTCATCGTCATCGCTGCCGCCAAAACCCAAATCGGGGCCGTGTAGCAAGAGTGCCTGAGACACATACTCGCGCAGGACGTCGACAATAGCGACCCGCTCGCGGAGGAATGCGCGCTTGGTCTCCGGCGACAACCATCCACCGACGTCGATGTCGGTCACGTACGTCGCGAGAGTGCGCGTCCCAGCGTCAACGGGCTCCAGCTTCCAGCCACTGACGCCAACGCGCGCGCGCACGACGCCGCGCTCCTCGGGCTTGAGGTCGCTCTCGAACGACTTCTCCAGGATCAAGACGATCGACTGGCCCAGCTCTTCATGCACTCCACGGTCGTCCTCATCGTGGTTGGTGTCGTTATCGACCGATGACTCACGCACATGGCGCAGCAGCAGCAGGTCACGCGGGGCCGATGCGAATTTCGCGCCTTCGTCAACCAGCGCAAGCCCCCCACCAACGACTACGCCCGCGTATACCATGACACTAAGCAGCTCCATCCACGTCAGGGATCCCAACAGAGCGCTGAACGAGAACGGCGAAGCGGCCGAGATGGTCGAGATGACCGCAAGGCCCAACGCACACAGAGCTCCCGCGAGTGGCGGCGGGACAAACGACTTGATGCACGTTGCCACTTGGGATTCGCGGTCGATCGACAGGTGTACCAGATCAGTCGCGTCATCGTAAGACGCGACGTGGATTGAGCGGGAGAAGTGGACGTCCCATTCGGCGCGCTTCGCATGATCTGTTAGCAGCAATGCGAGCGTCTCGGATGCGACGGGCAGCACGACACTTGCGCGCGCAAATTCACGGCCCGCATTGTCAGTTCCGACACTGCGAAGCACGCCGTCACGCGCCCCAAGTGCGCGAAATGCAACGGATGCGCGACTCCCGACCGACTGGCGGCTGCGGCCCGAGTGGTTGTGGCGGCTGGAGGCGAGCAAAGCCTCGAGGACATCAAGGCCGTACGCGAGTTCATTTTCAAGAGCGACAGTAGTCGCAAGGTGCTGCACCTTGCCGCGACCAGGGCCACGCGAGGTGACACCGGTGGCCATGTGACCAGCGGCAACAGTGCAAACGCCACTGTTGATCCCGTTGGACGAGGACGAAGGCGCTGAGGTGATTCGCGTCGTGCGCTTGACGTCAGCCGTCGACGACGCAGATCGGAGCGTAGTTGTACGCAGCACGGACGCGGCATTTCCTCCTCCTCCTTTTTGGTCAATCGAGACCGATCGCGTGTAGTTTGCACGCGGGTTCGTGCTAGCATCGACCTCTTCCGCCGTCGACGATGTGACACCGGGACGGGTCGTGTGCTTGGGACGCGGCCTCGCGGAAGAAGTCGCGGGTTGGTCGTTGCTTCCGGCTGCGTCTTCGACACCATTGGCACGCGCAACGGCCTTGCGGAGAACAGCGAGCCAGTGACTCACGACACCTCCGTCTTCAGCCGAGAGGCAGTACATCACGCCCGTGGCGCCGTCCGTAAGGTAGATGCGCGGCGCGTTCCACGTCTCGCTGAGCCCGCCATCCTGCACCGTGCAGCCCTCAAGCGGGATGACTGCGTTCGGCTTGCGGTCCTTGCGCGAGATGTAGTACGACAGCGCGCGGCCGTCGCACACGAACCAGCGTCGCTTCCATCCCTTGAGGCGCTGGCCCTTCTTCTGGAGGAAGCCCTCCTTCATGAACGACGGGTCATAGTCGGGTAGTGCGTCCACCGGCACGCGCTCCGGCCACTGCGAGCACGTTCCAAGCATCAGGTCATTAGTGAGAGAGAAGAACAACGAGGCTAGGCACGGGAGGACTCAACGTACGTCGCTGTTGACGAGGTCGTTGAAGCGCTGCTGCGCGTCCTGGAGGGCCTGCATGGCTCGGTCGCGCTTGCGGTCGCGGTGGTGCTGCTGCTGCTGGTGATGGCCGTCGGCCGAGGAAGAGGGTGCGCCGACTGCGCCGACGCTGCTGCTCACCGCCGTGTCGCGCGTCGTCGTGGCTCCGAATCACACGGGGCGCGGGTCCAGACGCTTCGCTGCCTCCCTCTCCTTACGCAGGTGGGGGAGGAGACCAGGCGCAGTCCACACGCGACGACACAGACAAGAGTAGGGAAGAAGAAGAAGGAGGTAGGTTCCCCTTCTTCTAGGGCGCTCTAGAAGGCGCGGAAAAGCTCGCGAGGACCGCGGAAACGCGCAGGAAGCCACCCGGGATCAGGCAGCGGCCCACACACGCAATGGACGGCGGGAAACGGCGCGGAGATTGACGTACGCGCACGCCTGGAAGCGGAGGTTGCCCCTGCTACTGGAATATGCGGGGAGGGCGGAAGAGCGAGAAAGTACGCGCTTCCCCTTTCCTTTTGCTGGCTTTCTCTTTTGAGGGGAAAGCGACAGACTGACACGTCGCCCGGTTTGTTGTGGACGAGTAAAAGCGTCGCATGCGGCTTCAACAAGGATATGTTTTCGTTAGTAGCTAGAGACAGATTCTTTCGGACAACTGTATCTGTCCTCAATCTGCAACGTGACGATCTGATACTGAAGGAAGGAATCCCACCCTCAAGGGGCAACTGAACGGCAACGACGCAAGCGAGCAGGCGCCGAGGGCACGAAGAGCCGCCAGACACTCGACGAGGTAAGAGCTCCGCGCATGGGAGACGTCTCTTAATCTTGCTTTATCTCCGCTTCTGGCCTGCGCGGAGTACTATCGTGGGTCTCATCGTGTGCGTCTCTCTTTGCACCATCCGCCCGTACCGGTTTCGCCCGCTGTCGCGTTAAAGGAGCCGAGTTCTCGACGTCACAAGTTGCGAGATCGTTCCATTGCTGCAACGAGGCAATCATGAGCGCCGCCCCCACGTATCAGGTAAAGAAGAGGCTACTCCCGTCGCATGACGCACTCTCCTCTACCTTATAGGTGTGTGAATCGCTCATGGCTCTGATGGTACAGACGCCCGATTCGAAGAAGGAGGAGTTCCGCAAGTACCTGGAGAAGAGCGGCGTGGTGGACGCGCTGACCAAGGTGCTCGTGGGCCTGTACGAGGAGTCGGACAAGCCGCCGAACGCCGTCGACTACGTCAAGCGCTTCATGGGCGCGCCCACGGGCATCGACGTGGACGCGCTGCGCGCCGAGAACGAGGAGCTCAAGAAGAAGAACATCGAGCTCGTCAAGACCATCGAGGAGCTCAACAAGCGCGTACGTGGTCGCTCAGTGAGTGAACTGCGCATGGTTCGTGGCGACTAATCATTGTGTATCTGGGTTAATGTGCTGCATCCGTCCAGCTGACGGCGGATGACGGCGAGGAAGCTGCGTAGACCCCCAGCCTGAAGCACAGGATGCTTGTCGAGTATTCAATTCTAACACACCTTATAGTCTATGAAGAAGACCGGACAAGACCGTCGATGCTCGACGTCTCATTGCTGTCAATTCATACCCGCTGTAGCTCCTGCTCCACCGTCGGCAGCGGCTAAAACGCGCGACGTCCCCATCGCATCTGCTGGGAAATATGGAGTCACGCGCAATATACGGTGTCCTAGGTGCTGCACTGCGCGAGGAGCTCCGTAATGTTCTCCTCCAGCGACTGCTTCTGCCGGTTCAGGTAGTTCTTGCGCGCCTGCAGTCCGTCACAGCGTCACGTTTACCACCAGTTAGTCCTCATCCGTTCCATTGTCAAGAGCACGCAAGGATCGCTTACCTCCAGCGACGAGATCTGGTCGTCGACCTTCTTCTCCTCGGCCCGCAGCGTCGCCGCGTTTTCGTCCCGGCTCGACTGCAGGAACATTTTGCCTGCCTCGTCATAAAGCAATCGAGGAATTAGACGCTTCCTTCCACCGACCACCAGCAAAGATACTACGCACCGATGCTCTGGTACATCTTGGTGCCCTCGGGCAGTTCGTCGATCTCCTTCTCCACAAGCGCCACGCGCTTCTTCTGGCGCCCGAACGCCGAGAGCTTGGAGTCAATCTATTGACCAGAACCACGCACGCAATGATCAGCAACCACATGCCGTTCCGCACGTTGACCCATCACGATCGCACCTGCTCGACTTCGCGCTGGATGCTGAGGAATTGCGGCTGCAGCTCCTGCAGCTCCTTGGCGACCGCGGGCGGCAGCTGGCGGCCACCGGCGGCCGCAGGCGCCGCCGATTTGCTCGCCTCCTGGTTCAGGTCGCGCAGCAACTTCTTGATGGCCGGCACCTTCTCCGCGTCCGCCGTGTTGCTCTGTGCCGCCTTGAGCGTCTCGATCGCCTCCGCCGTCTTGCCCAGCTTCTTCTGCGCGCTCGCCAGTCGGTGGTACCCTGCGCAGCCGCATGGACGTCAAACCGCGCGCTCGGATCGCATGATACACCAGCGCTGGAGCCGCTTACCCTTGGCGAACTGCGGGTTGCGCTTCACGCACTCCTTGGCATCGATCTCCGCCAGCTCCCACTTGCCCAGCGCGCCCCACGCAGCACTAAACGTCGTCATAAAACACCACACACCGGCCGTCAACCATCATGCTCACGATCAGGATCCAGACGCCAAGACCGCACTCACCTCCGGTTCGAGTAGTACACGTGGTTGTTCGGGTCCAGCTTGATGGCCTGCCGGGTCACAACCAGATAGATAAAGCGCGGTCAGCCCTCCGCCACCTCCAGGCTCCTGCTCTGCATCGCCGCGACGCGCACCTCGCTGTAGTACTCAATGGCCTTGTCGAAGTTCTTCACATTGAACTCCTCATTGCCCAGACTGCCACCAAATCACACAGACATCACCAACACGCGCGCGCGTTAGATAGGCCCGCTCTAGCGCCCTCAATTGTCCCCTGACGCCCACAGCGCACGTACTTCTTCTGCTCCTCGGCCGCTTCGTTGGCGCTCATGCTTGTCGTCGATCACTCCACCGTCACCTTAGTTGGCACCGATCCTCCCACACAACAGTGAAGCTCAGCCCTTTTGTCCCATTATATCAGTCATATGATTTTGTGTATAATATCAAAATAAAACATGTTGGGTCATTTTGCTTCGGACAGCGCGACGGTTCATCAAACCGTGGTGAACCGGTTCACACGGTCCGGTCCACGAGCGGCTCAAAGGACGCGGCATGGGTACACTTCAACTTGCTGTGCACCGCCTGGTGGCACCGCGCGCAGGCCGCATCGCCTCTGCAGGCGCGACAGATGATAGTGGCGAGTGCATTGCGGCACACAACACAACCCATAGGTTGCACGGCCAGCTTGCTCCAGTCGCTGTCCTCGCCCTGGTCGCCGTCCGACGCGGCGCCGGCCTTGCGCTGCTGCTCGCGGCGGCGGCGCTGCTCGGCGAAGCATGCGACGCACACGCGCTCGCCCGTTGTCGAGTGTCGGCGCGAGGCGAAGCTGAAGCGGCAGCGCTCGCACATGGTGAAGTGGTCGGGCGGCGCCCACGACCACGCCGGCTCGCTCAACGACGCGTCGATCGCGACATAGTAGTTGCGCCCGTCGTCGTCGATGCGACGCGCCCACGTGCTCGACTCGGCCGGGATGCACGCTTCCACGTCGCTGCCGGCGAGGAGCGGCGGCTTCCGGCGCGCGCGCTGCGTGTAAATGTCGAAGAAGACGATGTCGCCGGTGCGCGGCTCGATGCGCCGCACGAACCGCGAGCGGATGAGCGCGCGTGCCGTCTTCCTCGCGCGGTGGATGCGCGCCATGGCCTGGATTTTGAGCGTCGACGACAGGCGCAGCGCCTCGTGCTGCTGCTGCGCCTGCTTCTCGCGCACGCGCGCAAGCGCATCGCCCACGCAGCGCGCGACGATCACCTCGCGCGCAATGGCGGCGCAGTCGTCCATCACGAGCTCCTCGCACACGAACTTCTCGAACGTCTCGACGTTGAGGAAATACGGCTTGGACAGCCGCGGGTCACCGCCGTACCCGTCCTCAAGCCGCAGCTGCCAATGGCACCGGCTCGGGATCTGCATGAACACGCTCGGGTCCTCGCGGGCTAAGAGATGCTGCTGCAGAACCTTCGGGTCCTGCTTAAAGATGCGCGTGGCCTCAACATGCACCGCAGCGTCGCCCTCGGTCGTATCCGCTAGCCACACCAGCGTAGACGCGCGCACTTCCACTGAGACCTGATCGGCGATCTGCGCCCACGCTCGTGACGCCGCGTCCTGCTGCGTCTGTTCGCGCCCGCGCTTGAAGTGCGTGCGCGCTTCCTCCTGCTGCCGCAGCCGCCGAGACGCCAGAACCGAGTCGGACTGCTGCTGAAACGACCGGCGCCGCTCTTTCTCCGCCGCCTTCCGGAGTTTCACCTCCACTGCCGTGCTGATGGCGTCCTCGGCCGCCATCTTGACCAGCTCGTCCTGCTGCTGAGCCAGAGCAGACAGCGAGCCCAGCAGCTCGCGCTGCCGCTTGTCTGCGGCCGTCACTTCCTTGCGGCGCCGGTAGAAGCCTCCCCACTCGCGCCAATGCGCATGCGTCACTGTGATCGAGCCGTCCACACCCGAGTCAGCGCCATGAAATAGGATGCAACAAAGGGCGAAGCAATTAACCAGAGCGGACCTTTCCGCTCTCGGCGCGCCACGAAGGCAGCAACACGCGCTCGCTGCTCCGCGTGTCTCGCCCTGGCGTCCTGTTGGCAAGTTTGATAGCAGAAATGAGCTTTTACGCTGCTGTACCCCGTTTATATGGGTCGGTCTCACCTGGTAGAACGCGACGAGAACGCGGAAGCTGCGCGTGAGCAGCGACTGCCGCCGGAACCACTCGCAGCGTCTCCCCGCCGCCGCATGACTGCCGTTCATCAAGTAACGAGCAGTCTTGTAAGCGGCGATCCTCACACCAATTTCACCAAGTCAGCACGCAGGAACATACATGAGCAATGAGGACGAGTGGAACACGCGCCAGGGGGCGAAGACCCAGCGCTTGAGCGCCAACGCGCGCAGGTCACGCGCCTGCTGCGTCCACCCGCGCATCTCCCCCCGTCTCCGCGCGTTGGAACGCATCCGACGGAGCGTTTTGGCGCCCGAGCAAGCGTAGAACCGCCTGTCGCCGCGCTTCATGAGCTTCCGGTCGGCCACGAACCGAATCCAGCGCGCCCACCGCGCCCGCGGCTCCCTCGACCGCCAGAGCGCAAGCGCTCGCTCGAGCTGCACGCGCGCTTCCTCCTTCTGGAACCGCGAGCGAGCGTCCATGTACAGGCCGCGGTAGAACGCGAGCCGCGTGTCGTCCGTCAGTCGCTTCCAGCACTGGAACTTAACCTGCTTGAGCAGCGTCGGGTGCGTATCTAGCACGTTCAAGACAACCAACATCAGTTCCAGCGACCTGGGCGCGCGTTGAGGCTCTACTCACCGACGAACATGGCGAAATGCGTCTCCGAGACGAGTCTCCCGGCCGCTCTACCGCCGCCGCCACCGCTTCCCGTCACTTCCGGGGCGCCAATCGACACGAGTAAGTCGTTAACGATGGCTCGGATGACGAGTTCGTCCTGCTCGCCCTCGCTAGCGGTCGCGAGGATCCGAAATGCGTCCGCCGCGCGGATCACAGCCATGGAGCGGCCCGAGAAGCTGCTGAACTCGTCTAACCAGAGCGCCAGCAGCCTCCTCTCGCCGTCTCGCCACCGCTCCAGCACGGTTAGAGCACACAGAAGCTCGCGGACGTCCGCCCTTTCCTCCTTCTCGTCCGCTTTCAGCGCAAGTCTGGCTGCGAACGCGCGAAACACGGCTCGGAGCTGCTGCAGCATCTCGCTGAGCGCTGTTTTACTGCTGCTGGCGCTGGTGGCGGGCGCGAACAGGGACGAGTTGAGGCGGAGAGCCTTGCGGAACGCCGCCTCGAGCGGTGGGAACGTCACCAGCGGGTCTGCGAACGCGCGGCGGCACTCGATGGCCAGGTCTCGCACCCACATCGTCACCACAGCCGTCGAGTTGGACGGAGAAGGCGGGGTTACGGGCATCGGCGTCAGCTTGCTTGCCGACGACGGGTGTTTGCCCCGTTGTGTCGCCGTCATCGTCGATGTGAACTCGGTCACGGACGCGTAGAGCGCGCGCAGCGGCCGCCATCGCGCGTGGAACCGCTCCGCTCGCTCTGCTTGATGCTTTTCGCGCTCGCCACTCAGCTCGAGCTCGTGGTCGCGCGCTTGCACTGCTTCTCGCTGGTCCTTGACGCGAAATCGACATGGAGAGGGCGAAGAGGAGAAGCACGCGGCGATGTTGTTGTTGAGCGGCGAAAGGAGTTGTGACGACGGCGGAGAGGTCAGCCGTCGCTTGCGGAGGTGCACGCGCTCTCCAGGTGCGAGTGGGAGCATGTTCAACACTGGAAGCGGCCGGAGTGGAGGTGTCGAACGCTTCAATTGGCAGCGGAAGGCGTATAGAGCAACCGTCAGACGTAAATAGAGCACCCTTACGCATCGCCCGCGTCTCCACAAGAGGCACAGCGTTGCATCCGAGACGAGAAGAATGCCCAACGGCGAGGAGCAAGCCGGCCAGGCCACCGCCGGCGTGGAGAGCGCGATCGACCGGGTGCTGACGCCCGCGGAGCGCAAGAAGGTGGCGCACACGTCCGCTCGACTGGAGAGGCGGCTCGCCAACAGCAAGCACGTGTGGGTGCGCGACGCCCGGACGCTGCACCACGGCGTCGAGAGCCCCGTGTAGGTGCTTCTGGTCCGCCTTTTAGCTCGGTAGTTGGCGTCCTGACGTGCTTTTCGCTGTCCTGAACCCTGTGAAGCCCGTACTTCTCGCTGCAAGTGACGCCGTCGATGCCGGTCGCCAACATCCGGGTGCGTCGACCAGGCTAGCGACAGCAACTCGAACATGCGACACAACTAACCTCGTGAGGCGGACAGCACGACGTGCAGGAAGCGTTCGCGCGGCTCTCCAGCTACCGCAGCGAGCGCGAAGGCCCGCTGGGGATCATGCTCGACGGCCGCGTGATGCGGGACGACCAGCCGCTCGCGAGCTACGTCTCCGGCGGCAACAAGGCGCACTGGGCGACGCCCTACCTTGGTAACAGTCCCTCTCGTATCGATAGAGTGGACATGGCGGCCCTAGCTAACGCGTAGGTGTTGTGGCAGGCATCATCTGGGTGATCCCATGGCGCCGACCAACGTAACAGCAGGGGCAGGACGAGCGAACGCTGCGTATCTTACGATGGAGGGTCCTAAATAGTGAGAAAGGAGCGTGTTTCAGCCGAGCAGTCCCTTGGTCCCCGCCTCGTCCTGGCTCTCGTCCGTGTCCTCCCCCTCCTCCTCCTCGTCAAAGTCGTAAGACCGCCTCCGCTTGCTCTTCTTCTTCTTCTTCTTCTTGTAGCACACGGACAGGAGCGACTCGTCCTCGTCCTTCTTGTACGTCGACCCGCCGCCCAGCAGCCGGTTCAGGCACGGCACCAGGTACTCGCAGCGGCAGCACCAGCGGTAGACCAGGCTCTCATCCCCGCCCACGCCCCCCTTCGTCCCGGGCGCCGCGTACTCGTCGAACTTGTCGTTCAGCGCCGCCACCTCCACGCGCGCCTTGAGCTCCGGCGCGTGCAGCATCTCGTGCACGTCGTCGATCAGCACCGGCATCGCGTAAATGTCCAGCACCCATCTCACGATGGGCTTGGCGCCCGCCGTGCCGTACAGCTCGGCGTACAGCGCGTACACCTGCGGGTTCACGCCCCTGCTCCACCATGAGGACCACCAGGGTTAGAAGCTCATAAGAGAGTCGTACGTGATCGACAAGAAGACGGACGCCCTACCGGTAGTGCGTGGTGGCGACGAGGCCCTTGCGCAGGCAGTACTCCTGCGGGTCGAAGAGCGTCACGTTGGTGAGCGGGCCCGGGCGCGTCACGGGGCAGTCCGGGTCGTCCTCGCTCAGCACGTAGGCCATCCACGCGTCCAGCCACGGCGTCTCCACGAGGAACCACGCCTCGCCGCGCCGCAGCTCGCGCGAGTCGAACCGCAGGATCAGCTCCCGCTCCTGTCCTCGGTCACGCAAGCAAGCGTTAAACGTATATACGTAAATATGGAGAGAGCATGGAGAAGAGAGAGAGAGAGAGGGCGCAGTACCATGCGGCGGCGTTCCTCGGCGGGCGAGCGACCGAGCGCCGCGCTGTGGTGTGCCGTCGCGTCCAGCGCACGCGCCGCCTGCACGTCTGGCAGCGACACCACGTCCAGCTCGTCGTCCTCCTCTTGGCCTCCGTCGCGGCCTCCACCGCGGCCGAACCACCGCAGCATCGTCTTGCGATCGCTTCCGACGTCACTAGCTGTGATGCTGGGTGGCTTTCGGATACTGAACCGGTGTGGGTGAGTAAGAAGCAAAAATAGAGAAGAAGCTGTGGATAAGGCCCACAGTACGCTTCCAACGTATACCACCAACGTATAGGAACGCTAAGAAACGTGCAGTAACGTATATGGTAGGTATGCAATCACTTTTCAACATGTAGACGTATATATATCCCAACGTGTAGAATCGCCCACTCTACCCGACCGCTATTGTACATTTTATATGAGACCGGCCCAAACAGAAGTATCACTACAGCGTTTTTGAGGTTATTTAGCGACGTATACGATGCTAATGCTCGGCGTCTTGGTTAAAAATGAGGAGTGGACGGTGTTATGATCAACTCAATATTACTATGTTGATCACAACACCGTCCACACTCCATTTTTATACGTTGTCCACACCAACCTATACTTGTACAGCGGACGGTCCGTCCGCTCTGCTCTTCTGGTGGCGCCCACGCATTTTCTTTCCCATTGACAGGCATCCACCGCCAACGGCAACGTGTAGAGCGCCGCGCCCTACCTCCCTATTCCACCACCGACGACCATGAGCGACTCGGAGTCGGACTATGACGAGCAGGACGACGTTCAGCAGGGGGAGGAAGTCGAGCTGGGTTTCGTCGTTCCTCCTTCGGACGAGGACGCGCAGCACGTCCTCTCACTGAGCATGCACTCGCACGCGGACTGGAGCAAATGGGACAGCGGCAAGGTGGGCGGCGCACCGAGCTGGCTGGTGCCCACCTCTCCCCTGCCTTCTCTCGCTTGTGAAGGCTGTGCGTGCCCGCTGTCGCTGCTGCTGCAGATCTACTGCCCGCTAGACGCGCACGAGCAGCCAGACGCCTTCCACCGCGCGCTATACGTGTTCGTGTGCAAGTCGGTGGCGTGTCCGGCGCTCGGCGGCAAGTCCGCCCGCGTACTGCGCGCGCAGCTGCCGAGGGACAACGCCTTCTACCCGATGGACAGCGGCGCGACTGTCAGCTTCACTACGGAGCAAATGCAGGAGAGAAGAGACGCCAAGGGCTGCGCGCTCTGCGGCCAGCGCGCGCCCCTCACGTGCAGCAAGTGCCACGTCGCGCGCTACTGCGGCAAGACCCATCAGCGCGAGCACTGGGCGACCGGAGGTCACAAGACCGACTGCGCCCGCTGGTAGTATACGTTCAATCCATCATTGTGTGCACGCCCTACCAGCCACACTAACGTGCTCTGCGTGTGTTGATAGTGCGGAGAGCGGGAAATTGGAGCAGTCGGAGGAGGCGAGGCAGCGGCTGAGGGCGGACGGGAGCGCGAGCGTGTTCCCCGAGCTTGCGCTCGAGATCGACAGCGAGCCGGACGCGAGCGAGGCCGTGGACGAGTACGAGGCCAAGCTGATCGCCGACTTTGAGCAGCGTGCGTCCCTTCCCTCCATTCATCCATCCTTATCATGCTGCCCTATGACGTCACTGACACCTCTGTGTGGACTCCTACAGGCAAGCAGCAGCAGCAGGCGGCAAGTGGGGAGAGCGACCCGTTCTCGGACGACTCGGCCATCGACGTGACGCAGCGCGAGCTGAACGAGGCGGTGGGCGCGCTGCCCGGCGGGCAGGACAAGCAGTACGTGCGCTTCCTGACGCGTGTGGCGCTGGCCAAGGACCAGGTGCTGCGCTACGCGCGCTGGCGGGACGAGAGCGCGCTCTGGGTGCACTCGGAGGGCACTCGGGAGCCCAACACGGCGCCTCCTTGTCCGCGCTGCGGGTCCGCGCGCAGGTTCGAGCTCCAGGTGCTGCCACAGCTGCTCTTCTACCTCAAGGTAGATGCCAACGCCAGCTCCATCAGCGAGATCGGCGCCCGGAGCTGCGACTGGGGCACGCTCGCCGTCTACACGTGCGCGCAGAGCTGCCCGCTGGACGCGCAGTACGCCGACGAGTTCCTGCACTACCAGCCGCCCTACGCCGGCGCGTAAAACCCCTTCCCCATTCAACATGGACGGTAGTAGAACGCTTGTGAAGTACTTATGTGCGTGTGGATGGATTTGTGTCCATTGCATGTAGTGGGCTAGAGGTGTAACTACATTAGGTGGCCCAGGCGGGCAGGGGGACGGAGAAGTCCCAGTCGGCGCTGCGGTAGCGGTACGCGTGCAGCCACAGCGCCTGCGTCTCGTCCGCGTACTCCACCGAGCCAAGGGACGCGGACGAGGATGAGGACGTCCGGCAGTGGGCACACATGGCGTGCGCGGCCGCCGCGAGTCCGGCCGCGCTCTCGTCCGACCGTTCAAGATCACTACTACACTCTACTGCGACCGCGTCCTCATCTTTGCTGGGTCCTTGGTCGACGATAGTCTCGTCCGGTAGTTTGCGGTAGAGCGGGTCGTTAACAATGGGGAAGCCCAGGAACTGCAGGTGAACGCGCAGCTGGTGCGTGCGGCCGGTCACGGGGACGCACTCGACGACGGACTCGCGGCCGCCGGCCACGGCCCGCAGCACTCGGAAGAGCGTCTCGCACGGCTTGCTGCTCTCGTGGCGGTCCGCGTGCGTCGTCCCAACGCTGCGGCGGTGCTGGTTCGCGCTGTCCAGATACTCGATGGGCGCCTCCAGCCGCCACCAGTCCCCACCGTCCTGCGGACCATCCCCAGAAACATGCGGGCCATCCTCAGGGACGTGGGGACGGACCGTGAGGACGACCGGCCCGTCCGCGTGGACGCAGCGGGGGCCGAACGTGGCCGCGACATCCGCTTGCGGGTCTGCAGCCGGAAAAACCCCGTGCACACGGGCCACGTAGTGCTTGCGAACGGTTCGGTCCGCAATCTTCTTTCCCACGGCGGCCGCGCTCGCTGCGGACGTGGCCAGCAGCGTGAGCCCTGACGTGAGGCGGTCCAGCCGGTGGACGGGGAAGTAGCCGCGACCGTCCCCAGACAGCGGACGCTCCGCCATCAGCCACTGCGTGAGCGAGTTGTGGAGGAACGGGCCGCTGGGATGGACTGGGATCCCGGATGGCTTGTTGACCACCACGATGTCCGCGGTCTCGTGGTGGACCACAGACAGTTGTGGGGACGGCGATCCGCAAAAAGTGTTCCCGTCCGCAGTGTGGACCCGCGGCTCGTGGCGGTGGATGATGTGCGCCACGCGATCCCCGTCCTTGAGAACGTAGTCTGCAGCCCGCGAGGTTCCGTTCACACGGATGAGACCCATGCGGATGGCCGCGTTGCAGTAACCAGCGGACAGGCCGAACTCGTCCTGGAACAGGTTCAGGAGTTGACGGCCGCACCACCGGCGCTTGGTTGAGCACGCGAACGTGTGGATGTACGGGTCCACGATGCGGACGCGGCACCGCATCCCGCCGCTGTGGCCGCAAAGACGGCCCCCAACTGCGGATGGACACGGCCCGTAGGTAATATTCGGCCGCATTTGGGGACCCTCATCCACGTGGATCCGCATGTGCGGACGCGCCGCGGACGCATCTGATTCCGCCGATGCGGATGCGCATGAGGACGCGGACGCGGACGCAGAGGCGGACGCAGAGGCGGCCTTGCGGTCCGCAAGCCACTGCGCCTTCTGCTGCTTGCGCCGCTGCTTCTTGCTGATCCCGGGACCTGTGGACGCGGACGTCACTTCGCTTGGCGGCGTCCGCAGGTCCGCCATCCCGTTCGCCCGTCCTCAGAAAATTGTGGTTGGTCCCGCCCGAACCCCCGAACCGCGTCCGTCCACAGTGCAAACGCCCCATTAACAGTAAATACGGAGTGCGGACGACTGCTGTTCCCGTTTTTAAATCTATCGGTGTTATATGGATGGCTACAACTCGTTACACTGCTATGCATCAATCATGCGCTCTAATATGCCTCCTCGCCTCCCTACGCTGCTCTACATGCTCGCTCTACCCTGCCTGCGTCTCTCATTTTGTCACTTGTACGTTGCCAGTATACACCCGATCGGCTGCTTTGCCGTCTCATACTAGTCTCTATCGCCCTCCCCCTCCATTCCCTCCGCCCCCTACCACCCATCCCCCTCAGTGTAGCCATCTCCGTCCTCACTCGGTCGTCCGTCCCTGGTTCTCCACCAGCGTTTGCAGCCGCTGGTTCTCCACCTCCAGCTCGCGGATCTTGCTCATGCGCGTCTCCTGCTCGGCCTGCGCGATCTCCAGCCCGCGCACGAACTCGCGCAGCAGGTCGCCCACGTCCGACTGGCGCCCGCCCTCGCTCCACCGGCCTTCGCGCCGCTCCAGCCGCTCCAGCTCCATCGTGTACTTGCTCATGAGCACCGACGTGAGCGACGGCCGCGTCTCCGCAGTAGTATTCGAAGGTTGAGAGGCCGACAGAGGGGCGGCGACGGTTTCCTCGTGCTCAGGCTCGTCCTCTTCCTCGTCACCGCCCTTGGTCTCTCCGTCGTCGTCCCCGAGGTCGGCCAGCCCGCGCGAGGACGACGTGGACAGCGGCAGCGTCTTGGTGCTGCCGCTGCCGCCGCTACCCACGAGCGTCTTGTTCGAGTTGTTCTGCGACTCGCTGCCGCTGCTGCGCGCCGTCACCAGCGACGGCCGCGCGCGCATCGCCGCCGCGCTCGACAGCGGCGTCGGCGTCGGCGTCGCCATCGACACGACCACCTCCTGATCTTCCGCCACGGACCGCAACGTTGACGGACGAAACGCCTCACGCCCTTCTGCCTCTTCTTGCTGTTGGGTCGGCGGCGGTGGCAGCGACGGCGGCACCGCGTTCAAAATGGAGCGCTGTAGGTTGCTGATGGCGAACTGCAGCTCCACCCTCCGCTCCTCAAGCGTCGCGACGGTCGCGGCGCTTGACGCTGAGCCTCCGCGTCCGTGTCCCCCGCTGCGAGGCGAGGAAGCAGCGTGCATGAGCCGCCGCTGCACCGTCTCAAGCTGCTCGTTCAGGTCCCGCAGCCGCGCGCGGTACTTGCGCAGCACGGACGTGTTGCTTTCGCCAGAGGAGGAAGAGGTAGACACCTCGTTGATCGTCGCGCGGGTCATGACGCGGCGCGCGCGGCTCGCGAACTTGAGCGCGCTGTGCGTCTCCAGCAGGCACTCGACCGACGGCGCGGCCGTGCACACAATGGCGATGCGCGCGTGGCCGCTCAGCGCCGGCTGCAGCAGCCGCGTGAGCTTCGAGTTGCGGAACGGCAAGTGTCCGTTGCCGCCGTACGCGTGTCGTTGGCTACTGCTCGAGCTCGCGGCGCTGCTCCCGTGCTGATGCCGGTGATGCCCGTGAGCGGCCTTTTGGCTGGACGACGACGCTCTGGACTTGCGGCTGAGCTTCCAGATGATGTGCCCCAGCGTGAGCAGGCTGCGATTGATGAACTTGCCCTCGTCCAGGTGCTGCCCCGACGTGTTGGCCAGCCGCACGCTCTCCGACCCCGCCAGGTCGATCAGGTTAAGTGTCGCCGATCGGATCGCCGGCTGCTGCTGCTGCTGCTGCTGAGTAGAGTGGTAGGGCGGGTGCGCACTACCCGTTGAGCTGGTAGGGACGCGCTTGGACTGGCTCTCAATGATCTACACGTTCACCACACACGACATGTACACGTTGGTGAGACCGTGTCAACTTGATGCATCAGAAATCCAGAACATTTCGTTACCATGCGGAAGATGACGTGGGAGCGCGAGGACTGGTCGTTGGCGTCCGTGGTGGCCATGTGCCGGTGCAGGTTGCCCACGTCCACGAGCGACAGCACGTGCTCAGCCGACAGCACGATCTCCTCCCGCAGGCCCTTGAGCACCACGTCCCGCACGCTCGAGCCCCCACTACTACCGCCGCCCCCGCTACTACCGCCACCCCAACTACTGCGCGTCACGTCCAGCATCTTGACGTCTGCCTTGACGCCCGCCGCCAGCAGGTCGTAGAAGCGCTCATTGTAGATCTCCAGGTACGAGAATCGCAGCAGGAACTCCATCGTGTCTGCATGCCGCTCTACGTGCTGGAAGATGTCCTGGACCGCCAGCGGGATCACGCCCGGGTCCGACCGCGTGCCCTACCCGGAAAGTACCACATAAAATCCAGAACATCTCAACGTCAGCGCTTCCAGGCTAGCGACACGGTCCAAGCGGCGCCCACAATCGAACGACTGACGGCGCCCTACACTACCCAACGTGTAGCGTACGTGTAGGGCATGGCGTGTCCTCGGGTGCCCTCCCTACCTGCATGGTGTACGTCTTGCCCGTGCCCGTCTGTCCGTACACAAACACGGACGAGTGGTAGCCCTCCATGGCGGCCAGCACGCCCTCCTTCAACGTGTAGAGCGATAGGTCCGTCAATAGGCACGCTCAACCCTCGGAACAAGTCAAAAGCAACACACACGGACCTGGACGGTCTCGTCGTAGACGGCGCGCGTCTTGGCCGAGGGCGGGAAGAGGTGGTCGAGTGTGTACGAGGACGGGAAGGCGTTGGCGTCGCGCAGCGCGCTGGACGTGGATGACGACGTCGTGGACCCGCCGCGCCGCTCGCCGTCCGCGCCCGGCAGCCGCCGCGGCGGGATCTGCGCCGGGAAAATCTGCTGGTAGATGGTCTTTTCGTGCCTGTCACGGTAGGGCGGGGTAGTGTGAGCCATGTGAACGTGTAAAGCGCGGGGAAGGGAGGAAAGGAGAACAACATACCAGGTCCAGGCCGCCTTGCCGCCCGCGCGGACCTTCTCGTTCTTGGTGAACGGGCGCAGGCGCACGCCCACCTTGATGCGGCGCTCGCGCGGCGGGCTCGGCGCCATCCGCTTCCGCTCTACCTGCTCTACCTATGACCTGGTATGTACGAGGGAGGGGGAGAGGGAGGGCGGGAGATATGGGTGCGGGTTCCTCGAGATGGGTAGGGCGGGGAAGCGACACAGAGAAAGAGAGAGAGAGAGAGAGCAGACCGCCAATGGAGGCGGAGGGGTTCCCTCGGGCAAAACACGCGCGCGCCCTACCTGAAGTGGACTGCCGGAGACTGCCGAAGGATAATGTACCGCGGGCCAATGTCCCCCCGATACGTGTACCCTACGGTAGGGCGGTCGGTATCACGGTACGGTACTACTTCCCGAGTGTGCCCATCTATCACAGCGACAGGATCGTTGGTGTACCATACATCAAATTTGAAGCAGTGCCAAAACGTGAGTATATGCTGCGAACGATAGGGCACACACAACGATACTACTCACCGCCATGCTCTACCAAAACGATGGGGGAAATGAAAGCTGGCAACACGAAGATGGAGGGCGAAGGTAGGGCATGAGGGTAGTGGTGTCGCCACGTTGAAGGGACTTGTGTGCGTGTGTATGTCTGTGGCAGATACACGTACGCGACAAGCGTATCGTAACGGCCCAAGCTACTTGGATTCACTATGCTGACGACGACCACACACCGCGACGACTGGGCGCATCGAACAGTGCATTTCACACGTCATGTTGGGCGCAGCACTCGGCAACGTTCGCGAGCCTCACTGCCGCGCCCTACCCGACGCTTCTACGGTTAGCGATCGAATACTCGGCTGATGATGGGTTTGCACCGCTTCTACGGCGATCTTCCGTGGAATTGGCGCTGGAACCTGTCGCCCTCCTTCGATCGCTCTACCCGGTGGTTCCGTGCAGGTAGGGTCCGCCCTAGGCTGCTCGAATCTGCGAGTCGTGTAGGTTTGAAGCTGTATTGTTGTCACTGACTCGAGAGCGACGCGAAGGGCAGCGCAACCCACCCAACCCATCGATCGGCCGCCAGCGTCAATTTATTCGCTGTTTATACATTACAGACGGCTGAGCGTGTAAACATGTATAAATTCAACCAGTTTGCATCATACTCGTTCATTGGTTTCACATACAGTGCCGTTCCAATTACAGTGCGCGACAGATTAGCTCGGCTATCCAGTTTTGTTGTCGTATCTCCGTCAGTATTACGATTTTGAGAGCGCTGATTAGATATGTTGGACCAATCAGATCACGCAACAGACCCATAGTGCTAAAATAGCGAAATTCGCAGTTGTTCAATGGGC